>BGPR01029606.1:1262-19178 GCA_013235015.1 Araneus ventricosus | reverse complement strand
TTTTGTTTTTGTAGAAAGCAAAATGCTATTAATGAAAAAAATAACACTTTGAGTTATAAAAATAATACTTGATGATTTGTTGAGATTAAAGAAATGAAAAAAAAAACTAAATTGGGCATCATTTTTTGAAGTGTTTATCAGACTTTTTTTTTCTAAAGATTATGGGTTCTTTGTCTTTTAACGTTTAGTTTGTTGATTAGATTTGAAATTCTTTACTACAGGGATTTAGAGAGGAAAATAAACGTTGCTTTCGCTCTTTTCAGGTAAATAAATATCGTTTGAAGTTTCCCTCGACCATCACAGGAATAGGTATTCTTGTTTTCTCTCATTAACGATCACACTACCCTTGACACGCGGGGTGACTAATATGACAAGGAAGTAAAAAATCAATTAAGTGATTTGAGCAGAAACAGGTTTCTCAGATATGGTCTAGAAAAATCCTAATCGTTTGCTGATACAACTCAACTATTGCATCAGCCCTCGAGGGAAGTTAGGTATTCCACTGGTACGGCATCATGACTGCCCGAAAGAAAAAGTTGTTAATCCTTTTTTAGGCGTGGTTATAATATGCATCAAATTAGATACATGAGTGACCTTTTCTATTGTACACCATTTTAATCTTTAATTTTCCTAATTAAAGAAAGAAATATATTTATTTTTGTACACATTATTTTATTTCCGAGATGTTACAAAAGTATACCCCAGATTTCTTGCAAATCCTTTTCATATTAAATATTTATTATTTTAGAGTCCATCGTGAAGCTAGAAAAATAAAACTAAAAAAAATTGCGCCTATTTTCGACAATTGCTGGCAATTTCTAATGAAAATTCACTCATCTAAAATCCATTTTCTATTAAACAATTCCAATAGTATTCAGCTAAAATACTAAATGGAAAAATAACAAAGAAAGAATAAAAAGTGCTCGGAGTTTCATTTTCCGACCTTTAGCGTTGGTGATTCTAGCCGAAAATTTATTAACTCCACTTAGTAGACTAAAAAACTTAATTAAAGAAGGAAGCATAAATGCCTGGTCTTACTGTATTTTTTCAAGATCGCTAATACTCAGCTGCCAACTTTTTTGTGTTTGAATCTGAAAATAATATTTTTAAAATACTCTTTTATAGTATTCATCGCGTCTATTTAAGATTAAATATTTGGTTTCTTTAAAAGATGGAAGAGAACATAAAGCATCGTGTCATTTGGGATGTCTGCTTCAAATAGAATTCCGGACTTCATGGAATTAAGATTTTTTCTCATGGTAATTAAATGGTATTCGTAAACTCAATTCCTTAACAAAAGTATCGTAGCCTTACAGGATGGATTACATTATTTCAAAAGATATTTGAGAAAATTTCCTTCTCAGTGAACATTTGAAGACAGCATATCTTTGTTAGAAACATACCAATCATAGATGTTTAAAAGATCAGTATTGTTAAATATGTTTCAGTATCATTGTTTGATCTTAAATGTTTCTAAATGATAGTGGGTCAAAACATATTTGAAACTCGCATGTCTTGGGTATACGTTGAACCATCAAGCTATTTGTTCGACTTCGAAATGACATTTTCACCTTCTATATATGGTAGTTAAGAATTTAAATTCCATTGCTATATTGGACATTAAGCTTATCTTTTTCATTTTCACATACTTATAATCTTTAGAAACGTGACTTTC
Organism: Araneus ventricosus; assembly: GCA_013235015.1. Classification (NCBI taxonomy): domain Eukaryota; kingdom Metazoa; phylum Arthropoda; class Arachnida; order Araneae; family Araneidae; genus Araneus; species Araneus ventricosus. The sequence continues at coordinate 17,503 of BGPR01029606.1, read as the reverse complement.
ATGAAGTTTTTTTCAGTCCTTATACGAGATGTTGTCTTGTCTAACACAGAGAATATTTTCCATTAATGCTTACTTTTATTATTCCAGCCTAGTGATCTATATATTTACTTCTACGATGTATACAAAAAGAGCGTATAAAAATAGTCAAAAAATTCGAACTGGAGATTTTGATGAATCTCCACGCTTTAGACATCACCGAATTGGAAATTTAAGTTTTTGGATTTCGGCCCATTTGTGGACTGGATAAATTCAAATCGAAACCACTAGTAGGATCCTATTGTGTAAATAATCTTGACACCAAAATTGTAGATTTCTAACAAATTTTGGACGAAATTCATTTATGGCAAGTCTGTATTCCTTATGTGTGCAAGCGAATGTTATCACACAAAAACAGATAAAATTTGGTGGATAAAACTTTATCACTAGATTTTTAGTTATATGCTCAAATTTTTAAACCAGATCATTCAAATTATTCATTATCTGTCGCTCTGTTTATTTTGCGTTTGTTAACGCAAAAATGCAACGACTTTGCTAAACGAAATTTGATGCGATATCAAATTTGTAAACCTTTAATCTTTAGTTTACGGTGCCCACTTACTTCGTTCCTGTTAGAAGCGCCAACTCATTGCCCCCAAGAACGGAGATGAGAGAACATTTGTTTTGGTTGCGCAATGATATTTTTAACAAATGACATGCGCGCGTGCGCAGAAATTAATTTTTTCATCGGTTTTTCGCACACCACGCTACATTGCGCTTCGTTGGACTGTTTTGTTCATCTCTTCGATGTGATTGATCGGTTCATTCGAATTTCAATAAAACTTCGTTTGCAATTCTTTGGTTTCGATATTGTTTCAATACTGTCTATGCTACTCTGTGTGTTTCGTTTCTCAGTGAATAAGTGAAGCTACGAGTATTCCGGTATGCTGAAAGCGGCCGCTGATTTTTTTTTAAGTTAAAAAAATTGCCCGGTACACCCTTGAAATGCCACAGGCATTGCGTGCTCAATCTCTCTTTTTTTAGGAGACGCATGCGCAGAACGGCAATGGCAATAAAAAGCGCACTGTACATCCAAAACAGTATTTGGAGACGACAAATGAAATTACTGCAAGAAACATTGGCGAGAAACAAGTGGGCTCCGTAAACTCCAGGTTTACCTCGTTAACCTATATCAGAGTTTGGAACGAATCGGTCAAAACGAACAGGCCCGAGATCACGCAGTCTTGTTTTCACTATACTACGCATAATAAAACTCTTCATATTGGGTAAGTACATGAGAAAGGGGAAAAAATTCTATCTGATCTTACTCGACTCTAACTAACACTTTTCAACAGTGCAATAAGCGTCTAAATAATGTCTAAAAGAGGATTAATTAAACAATTTGTGATCTTTTTAGGCCAAACCTGACTGAAGAAAGATTGCGTAAGGCCGAGAAACGGATGACACGAGGGAGAATTCATCAGATGTTGCAAATCATTTGGATGCACATCGACTGCAGACAGCACCATTGTACTGAAGATGCATCAGAGGCTCTGCGCCTCATTTGGTGCAGTGTTCCATATGCCTATATAAGTTTCAAAGAAATCATGAGGGCTTTCCGAGGAATTTTTAGAGCTGAAGAATTGAAGAACATATACGACTTCTACGCCGAAGCTGTTGGTGAGTTTTCTGAAAGTGTTCAGCCGAGATCACTTCAACACCTGTGCAGATCGATAATAAGGAGTACTTTGAGGGAAAACCAAATTTGGATTCCGGAAGGCCTTAGGCAAACGTGTCTGCCAAAAGCAATTGAGTCGTTTTTAAACCTTGAAAAAGTATTCTGCACCTCTAATGAATTTGCACTGTAAAGCAGATTTCAACAAATGAGAATGAGTTTTTTAAATGTTTTATTTATTAGAGTTTATAAGTCCAATTTTAAATTTGTATTATTCTAAACGCATTTATTTCAATTTGTTGCTGAAGGAATGTTTTAGAAATGTGTATTTTTTTTTAATTTTTTATTTCAAGTAATCGCTAACGAATATGATTATAAATATGTATTCTTGCTAGGCAAACACCAGCTTCCGTGCATTAGGAGAGTACTTTTTTACTTTTTTTAAATTCTGAAAAAATATTTTTACCACTTAGCAAAGCAGGATTTCATAAATAAAATTGTACAGTTATTTCTATTTGTGTTTGTCGTTTTTGTTATGGTAAAACTGAAGCTTTTATTAAACCTTCAGTAAATTAATCAATTTCTCTACGCTTTACTTTTGAAAAAATTCCTACAAATGCCATATTTCAGTAAAGGAAATCCTCTTTAATGTGAGAAATAGAATACGAAATATTTGTACAAAATAGTATTCAGTTTGTTTCTTCAAACTATTTGCAATACTAGCAGACTTTTTTGTGCGCAAAATATAGATAATATATAAATAACTTTATCACAGCAGAAATATTTATTAAGAAATTTTGTTTAGGAACACATCAAGATTTCATCTAATAGATCACAGCTTTGCAAGAAATTAGAATTTTAATACTAAATATTAGCTGTGTGAAAATTCTTTTACCAAACGTTGAAAGTTGAACACGATTGTAAAAACACATCCCATTTTATAAACGAAGACGGACAGATGTCACTTTCAGGTCTTTCTCTCGAGATGATTCACTATCTTTGTCCTTCTAAATTGTGTATTTCTAAAATTCTCGAGCTCTAGGCTACGCAACTGGATTGCCATAGGTTTGAAACCCGATTCCACAGAAGATCTGCCGTGCATGTGAACCTGGTGGAAGTTGAATCTGACTTCAGGTGTCGAACGTCTTCCTGGTGTGGAATTTTAAAGAGTGGATGCAGTAATAGGTGTCGTCCTCGTCACCTGTCCAAGGTTCAAAATTGCGAGGTTCATCATAAAGTAATCCTCGTGCTGCTTTTAAGCGTTACGTTAATATAGTTAAATGAAACTAAACCGCTTCAGTAATTAAGACAATTATTTTTGTTTAAATGTCCATCTATCAGTTCTCCTGATGTAATTTTCCTATCCACATCATATATATATATATATATATATATATATATATTATATCCCGCTTTTTTGGGGGTGGGGGAATTCCACACTATCACTATGCAATCTGTTTATCGCCGTATCTCCTCCAGAAGTGATCGCAATTCAGTGTCATTTGACTATACTAATCGTCGTAAAATAATTATTAATTCTTATTGTCATCCGATTATTATTATTATATTATTAGTGCCTACGTGCAGAAGGACAGAGTTAAGTGTCACTTTCTCCCTCATTACGATCGGGGGAGGGTATGAGGTCACTCTAAAATAGCGCCTGGCAACAAGTGTAACCAATCGGGCGTTGTTTTTTCTGTGACGCATGGCCAGGATGTAGAGAGGGATGAGATCCCTCCACTTGAAGAAAGATATTTTCAGACGCGCTGCTGGATGATTTGAAGAAAGAGAAAAAAAATGGTGCCCATACTTCGTTCCGGTGGGGACTGTTCGAATTGTTTTCTTTTTGTTCAGTTTTTGTTCGAAAGGAGTGTTTAAATGCTCGTTCGTGTAATGTCCCCCGTCTGGATTAACAAAATAAGGAGCGGACCTGCGTGACGAATAAGAGTAAATGGTGAGAGATGTCTCGAAGCCAGAGGAGTTGAATTGACAAAGGAGGAATCCGACCCACTCGGAGCTCGCAGGGACCGTGCAGATTCTTCAACAGATCAGACCTTTTCCTTTATCACTATATATTTTTTCGTATTTCATGGCGAACAACATTAATCAGTTATAGGATCCAATTCTTACCCCTTTTGATGATAGGACAAAAGGGAACTTGGGGACTTTTAAAAAAATCTCTCGGACTTTTGAGTTTTCAGTTTAATTCAATGTGTGTTATTCTCACATTATGTTCGCGAATGTTGATCAAAATTATTAGTTTAAAAACAAATAGGAGCCCTGATAATCTGTAGTTTAATTGTATATAAGCTAATGTCAATGGTTGCTTTTTTATGTGTCGGTATAAATAAATTTTTAGTTCCTTTTTTCAGAAGTAATTTATCGCATTCATGTCTGACATCATTCACTCTTCTTTTTTATATTCATGAAGGATATTTTTCCTTTTTTTTATTTTTGGTAAAAAGGATATTTAAAATACACACGAACAAATCAATTTAACAAATACAATTTTCGAATCTACTGAACTACAGTTTTATATATTTAGGTATTTTAATATATATTATATAATATCAATTAAACAATATAACAATTTAGATATATATATAATATCAAGTTAACTATATAACAATAGTTAACAATTTATGTGTTTATATATATAACTGTAGTCAGCAACATAACAGTGTGCAACAACTTTTCTACAAAAAAATAATGAGTTTAAGACACAGAGTTCACAATATTTCTTATTATATAATGGAACTTTGAATGAAATAATTCAAAAGATATCAGTTAGAAATAAAGCAGATGGGATTAGGCGAGCCAGAAAACTTTCAAATCAACGTCAAAATAGTTTCAGTCAGCAAATAGAGGAATCGTGTCAATTCCCATCATGTAATTGACTATTGTGAACATCGTATTTTCGGTATTTTTTTCGATATATGTACTGCGATATAAATGACGATTAAAATCAGGAAAGACCCATTTGCATTCTCAACATTTAAGTTCCGATAGCATTATCGTCACTGCTTCACGCTAATAAACATCGTTGCTGGTTCTATCCTCGAATGAAAAGATTTTTCCCTGAGTATTTTCACTCGCTATCATTGCCTTTTTCTTCTTTCCATATTTCTCTCATCATTTTAGTATCATCTTAATAGTTTAATTGATTTGTTTTTAATCCTTGAAAATTAAAAACTTAAAAAAATATTAAAACATTGTTCTTTCTAAGATTATACATTATTAAATTTTCTTCATTTGGTACATGCATTTACTAATAGGTGTAATTTTAATCTTGATCAAGACATATCTTTCAGATTCACGTGTGATGAGGCCTGCGGCGCCAATAGAACGTAATCCTTCTCTTCAACTACGGAGCTAGAACGAGGCCGCGGTGGCCTAGTGGTAAGGTCTCGGCTTTGGGGCCGGAGGGTTCCAGGTTCGAGACCCGATTCCACTGAAGATCCGCCGTGTATGGGGCCTGTTGCACGTTAAATCATGCGTAGTGGCCAAACGTCCTCCCGTTGGTGTGGCGTGGAAGTTTGGAGAGGGGGGTGCCAGCTCAGGTGTCGTCCTCGTCATCTGACCGTGGTTCAAAATTACGAGGTCCGTCCCAAAATAGCCCTCGTGTTGCTTCGGAACGGGACGTTAATATAACTAACTAACTAACTAACGGAGCTAGAACGAGTCAATTTGGCAGTAAATGTTTGGTATGAGTATAACGGAGCGCAGAAGCTCTTCGCGGGATCAGCTTCTTTAACGTAAAACTGCAATCAAAATAGTCTTGTCATTAATGCCGAACATGAAATGACATATTAAGAAGTTTTCAAGAGATTCACAGCTTGATAACAGGATTTTAGAACGTTTCGTTAAGGGAATTCTGGGGCCTCGGGTTCGATTCCCGCTTAAGGCGCGTTCTACGCGAGTCCAATTCTGACTTCCTCCATGAAATTTATCCATAAATCTGGGAGTGGAAACGTTGTCTGTTGCTGTGACGTAATGTCGTCTTCCTTTCGGTGTTTCTTCAATCACTTAATAAGTTTTAATTGATCGTACACCGAAATATCAGCAACAGTCTTCAAGCAAATAAATTTTTATGCGTTATTTGAAATTGAATGGTAAAGTCTAGTTTTTGAATTTGCTACTCTGTATACTATGTAATAATTATTGTAACAGAACTAAAATCAATTCCTCATTTAGCAGTTGCCTCATTTTGACTGCTGTTGGAGCCGGATTCAGTCCATGGAGGTCCTTAAAGAATGCATGTTTCATTCCCTCCCCTCTCCAAATCCCAAAAGTTCTTTCGATCTCAAGTTAGTTTTTATGTAACCAGTTCTAATGTAAGAAACGCGACAGATAGATTTTCCACGGGGGTTCTTCCGTCCGATTTTCCCCGGAGTCAATGGCGGACTGGGTCTGAAAAAAATGGTTGCCATGAGACAATAGGGGCCCCTATCACATCTACGTCACCATCTCAAATATATTTTTTGATATTATTTATTACAAATATAATAAATAAAAATCAATAAGTTAATATAATCTATTCCTAATCTAAAACTCTATTATATATATTACTAAATACAGTATGCACCTATTATTGAAAGTAATAAATAGCAAATATAAATGTAATTTTATAATTAAATATTAAATAATTTTGGTGGTTGTATAGCATACTGTAATTTTGGAACTATACTGTTATATTGAGAATATTTTAACCAAACTGAAAATAAAGTGCAAACTATTTACCAATTTTTACCAAATTTTTTTAAAGGATAATTCTAACTGTCAAAGATTAACAATTCAAATGTACAGAAGTGTATTGCATTTGGTCCACTTCGTTAATGGCAACTCGGGAAACATTTGAGTTCACTAGATGACTGTGCAAATCTGTTAATAAGTACTCTATATCCAAATCATCTAGAAATTCCTTTTCATAGCAACGTACAGGAATTCCAAGTTCTCCTCAGACAATGAATTTCTTAATATAGTCTTTAAGATCTTTAGTCGACACATATCCTGGGGGCCCGAATTGTCTTATGTTAATGGGGCCCACTTGCCATCGGGCAAACTGGCAACCTGGCGAGTCCGCCACTGCCCGGGGTTTCTTCCGTCCGATTTTCCATGGGGTCTTCCATAGAGTTCTTTTGTCCGATTTTCCACGGGAGGTTTTTCCGTTGAGTTCTTTCGTCTGATTTTCCAAGTGGGTTCTTCCTAGTACTCGTTAAATCTGACGCCCAGGTCAAAAAGTCTCCCGCCGGTGGTACGGAAGTTCGATAAAGGGGTGCCAGTACTGGTATCGTCTTCGCCATCTGATAACGATCAAAATCATGTGAGGACAGTCCTAAAACAACCCAAGGATTGCTTCAAAACGAGACGTTAATACAATTTCACTCAACAAATTGCAAGGTCGAATTTTTGACGATTACAACATCTCGTACTTATATATTTAAGATAAAAGATAGAAAAAATAGTTTCAAAATAAAACTTGAAATGGTTATTTTACTCTAGAATGCTATCAGATTTTCTTCTAAATACATTTCATCACCTATTTGTACTGACTGTTCAATAATTGCGTTTTAAAAACACGAGCTAATATAGGAATACTTTTCATCTTGCTTGTTGCATTAAATGTAATCAGAATTTTTTTCCAAAAGATATTCAACATCGGTATTTAATCGATAAGTATTAGTTTAAACGAAAGAGCATGATTTCTTTTAAATCAGAATTGAAACTTTCCCCACTCGGAGCTTTTCTGAAGGAAAAACTAAAATTGGGATCCCTATTTCAGTACGAACAAATAAACATTAGTCCACAACAATGATAAGTAATAATAATAATTAAGTGATGACCGAGCAATAAACAAGTGCAAAGGATTTTAATACATACGTGTGAAAATGTAAGTCAAATGGATAAAATAATTCCTAAATTTCTATCAACTAATTTGATTCTAAACGAAATTCTAAACTATTTGTTTCTAACCCCTGATAAAACCTGCAAGAATTTTAGGACATTCAATATCATCACCCTAAACATTGACCATAATCTTAGGACAAGCAGGAATTAGTCAGTAGCGTAGCGTAGCGACCTGGGAACAAGAGGGGAATTGTTGCCCCGGGCTTCTGTTTAAAGGAGTGCCAGGGAATCAAAACATTTCTGCTTGTATGCCATTTTTAATGTGAAATATGATGAGGGGAATCAAAAATAACACCATACTCCTAACACCATTGACACTTGTTAAAACACTGATGACGACTAGGACAAAAGAAATCACATTTTCCGAGCGCGATTTACTTTCGCTACGTCACTGGCCATGATGACAAAACGGTAATGCGATTATGTTACTTTTTATAATTATAAGCTTTTATTCAACTTGACAGTCGTTTCTTCAAATCTTGAGATCGATTTCTTACCCACTTCCGATCGAACTACAGCTTTGAAATTTAGCACAGTGGTGGGTTTCCGGTAACAATACAATATTATGCAAAAAAAAGCAATCTATACCTATTTTAAACCAAACAAAAGGATATTAACATTTTAGCCCTATATTTGGACGATAAAGATTGGAAGGTGGTAACTGGTAACCTCACGTTACTTAGGGTTGTAACAACACTACGAAGCTAACAGAGAATACGTTATACTTACAGAGTTGCGCCGATGAATGACGTAATAGCTCGTATTTCTGCGCGTCTTGGGTTTACTTACTATTAGAATTCGCCAACAACCAGATTTTTTTTACTTCGTGTGCGGAAAACGTTTCGCACTCAAACAAAAAGAGAAAGTTATGTCGATCGATTCTGTTTTTTTTTTCTGTTACATTGTTGATAATTGTAAGTTATCACGTAATATATTACGGATTTATATTCCAGAAAGTGAATGTCATTAAATCATTTTAAAAATGTAATTCTATATATGTATATAATAATTTTAATATGTGTTTTATACTGGAGAATTCAATAATTGAATTTTTGATTTACTATGCCTAACATGTCGTGTGTATTCGTGTCTGCTAAAAACTAAAAAGTAGAAACTAAACGTGCCAATTAAAAAGTAGAAAATAAATTAAATAAAAAAATTTAAGGTATAAGCTTTTATTCATACGAAAAAATGAACTCAAAAGTTGAAAATATTTTTTTCTGATTTCAATAAAATGCATAGTTCGAATAAAAGCGTGGACGCCTTTACTTTCCTGGAATATTCCATTTGTTTAAGGAAATATTCACAAAATATCGAATCGAGTTCGAATTTTAAAATACTATTTACGGCTTTAGCTCCCTTTTGTGCTAATACATCACTGTGACAAATTTGGTTCCGGCACTTTGAACGGTTTGGGCGTGCATAAAGAATTAAAAGAACGAACATACATACTCATAAAAAATACTCTTTTACGTATATAGATGAAACTAATATTATAAATTGATTAACTTATTGATATATTGATAAATTTATTAACATATGTTATTATAAATTAATTGAAAGTGAAATGGATGATATTGATTATTCATCAAGATACGCCAGAAATCTAAAAGGGCTTCGAAAACAAGTTAACTGAAATCATTTTTCCAATTATGACTTTTCTAAAGATTATACACTAGGACACTGTGCTCCCAACCTACACATCAGGTTCTCTTTCCTTCTAAGCTTCTATGCTTAGGGACGAGTTTTCTGCTTTGTTGTTTTACATTTAAGTGTCTGTACTACGTAATTCGGGTGTAATGCTAAGTCAAAGGAATCTTCAAAGCGGAAGTCCAACATTCAAGCAGATAAAGTCGAGGTTTCTACTGCAAGTAAACAAATCATAAAACTCGTCCATTAACTAGAATTACGAAAGACAGTGGCAACTCTTGAGTCAGACAGGTTCTTTGAGATCTGTCCGAGTTCATGTCGTGTCACGATAACTTCTGCATTGAGGTTATGATTAGGAGCGGGCACATACAGTGGCTCTTTCAAATTTTATAAAATTTCATATGACTTGAGGTAAGACATTTATTCTTTAAGAAGTGACTTTTGTTAACTTTTTCAGTCGTGAGAAACAAAAGATGTACGTTAAAGAAAATTCGCAAAGCAGAAATATATATCTTTAAATCAACTAATTTTCATTGTTTTTAATTACATATTTTTAAAAGAATCTAAGAAATTTAAATTTGATTCGTCGTTTGATTGCAAAATGGAGACATAAATTCACAGCCTATGGATGTGCGGTGTATTTTGACAAGATTGAATATATCGGTTTCTTTAATTCACTGGAAGGATAATGACTGAAAGCAATGAGTACAGAATGGACAAATATATAAAATTTTAAAAAGGAAGCATTGAATCGAGGATATGAAACTCTAAACCAGAACTCGCTTGGAGAAGAGGTCTCAATACTGTACCGACTGAGGGAAATATGAAGACAGGAAGAAAAATTGATGAAACAATCATTTCTTTCATCGGAGAAATTTTATAAAAAGTTTGTGCCATAGAATTAAATATGGATGGAAAACGGAAAAAAAAATTACTTCATTCTAACGAAAAATGTCATTTATGCGTATGCGGAAAGAATTGCAGCAGTAGAAATGCTTTAAAACAACATTCGCGTTTTCATACAAACCTGAAGCCACACGTATGCAAGATGTGCGGCAAAGCATTTATCCAAAGATGTGATTTAAAAACACATTTACGCACTCATACGAAAGAAAAGCCTTACGCCTGTGAAATCTGCGACAAAAGAATGGCACGTAAAAGCAGTTTAAATGAGCACTTACGTATTCATACGGAAGAAAAGCCTTATGTCTGTGAAGAGTGCGATATGGCATTTACCCAAAGAGGTAATTTAAAAAGACATTTACGCACTCATACAAAAGAAAAACCATATGTGTGCGATATCTGCCAAAAAGCGTTCTGCCATAAAAGGAATTTAAAAGCACATTTACGTATCCATACAAAAGAAAAACCTTAAGCCTGTGATGTGTGTGGTCAAGCATACAGTGTAAAATGTAATTTACGTTTACATTTAAATACTCATTCTAGAGAAAAATCTTGCGTCAGGTAATTCTATAATGAAACGCAAAATCAAGGTCGTAGCTTCGAACTTTTTAAAGATAAAATCTCGCCTGAAAAGTACGCATAGAACCATTTAATAGGATAGATAATTCACATAGACACCTTTAACCATTGCAATGACAAATCTTACAACTATGAGTGTTTAGTAATTAAAGTAACTTGAAATACCATTGCCTCATTCACAGCAAAGAGAACTTTCTCTAATGTGATATTTGTGACAAAGTTTGTACTACTAAAAGCATACTTACGAAGCATCTCCATCCATGGGCTATTTGATGAAGACTTACTCTGCAAGCCAATCTCATAAATCGGAAAGTAACAAGAACTGTTTTATACACAGAAAATTAAAGCTTCTTCGGCTTCTGAAATGGATGAGGAACATTTTAAATTTCAATTCGGAATCAATTATAAATCGACAAAAATGTTTCTTCATGACTATATGAAATGCACTCGACGTATCATTCGATTAACTACTTATACTTTGGAAAACTTAGCCATATCTCATGCTTTTATTAATTGCATTGGATTTAGAGTAGAAGGTTTTTATATTTGAAAAGGCTATTTGTTTTTAGAGAAGTTATCATAAACAATTGGCTAAATTTTAATAACTGTCTGAATTTTGGCAAGAACTGAATTTCAGAATATCATTCATATTTCTATTGAGGCTAACTATGTATTATTCGAACTTAAATTTTACTGTAATTGTTCTTAGCTCTTCATTTTATGGTTGTCATACCTTGTACATAAAATAAAAAAGTTTTAAAAAATATCAATTCTCCTTTGTATTAAAAACAACTGAAATATTAAGTTTCAAATAATGTTTTCTTCATTACATCAACTAAATGTTCAAATATATCGTCATCATTATGTGTTTGTTTTATGCGGAAGAAAAGGACGGGAATTCAATTTCATGAGACGTTGGGAGCAAGCCACGCCAATCAAAATATCCGAAAAGTGAAAGAAAATGACGAATTAATGCGATTCCTTAGGAGGACTTTAGAATCTTCAATCAGATGCAGATTTGGGTTTTATAAACCAAAGGATTTTTACAGTCAAATTAGACACAGGAAATCCCGGAGAGGGTTGCTTGTCCAGTATGAGACAGGTAAAGATTTTGGTTTTTTATCCATACTTCTGAACTATTAATTACTGTTACAGTCTGTATGAATTAGTTTTAAAGTGTATCTATTCCTCGTTGTTTTGCCTTCAATTAGTTTTCTCACTGAAGATATGCTACGTCAAGTACATTAATATGAGTTGATTTTGCGAAACATAATAAATTTCGGAATATCGCGCTGAAATGTGTTCGTTATTGTTTGATGAAATTGATTTATTTATCAAGGTTAAAAGGAAAATAGCCGTCTGATTTTTGTCTAAAATTTTTTAGTATTCAGAATTGCTTCTGATGGGGCAGCGGTAGCTTAATGGTAAGGTCCCCTCTTCGGGGCCGGAGGGTTCCAGGCTCGAAACCTTTATCAACTGAAGATCCGTCGTGTACGTGGACCCGTTGCACGTTATTCAAACTTGGGGGGGGGGCAAAATGGCCTCCCGCTGGTGTTGTATGGTGTGGAGAGGAATTGTCAACTCAGGTGTCATCCTCGTCATCTGACCATTGTTCAAAATTACGAGGTCCGTCCCCAAACAGCCCTCGTGTTTCCTCAAAACGGGACCTTAATACGACTAAACTATTGCTTCGGATATTTTTGTAACGACGATTCAATTCACGTGACCTCACAATAAAAAGACATGTCACAAAGACAATGAAAGATATGTCATCTATTTTCTAAATCCAGGTGTTCTCATATAATTCTTCCCAGCGGGAGATGTACGAAATGCTCAGATTCAACGACGAATAATGGTAGCATGAATTGAATTCCACCTCTATATTTAAAAAAAAGTTTTCGGTTCTTCCTTATTCTAGCGGCCCCGAGCTTATTTCACGAACTTCGGATTACGCCAAGCAGATCGCATTGTAATTTCGTTTTGATGACGTTTTGGCGATAATTGGCGGTTGCTTACGGGGACCGCTATAATAAGGAAGAACCAATGTTTCTAAAACATCCTTTGATAAGTGTACGAAAAAGTACAAAGTATTTTTCGATAAAAATTATGGACCTCAAAGCGAAATCGTAAAAGCAAGAGACGCTGAGAGAAATTATCTAATCAAATTAGAACTTTTACACATCCGTTGCTATTATACACGCCTGAGATTCGAATCATGTAATTAGATGACCCCTTCTCTGCCATCTCTTGACTGCAGTAGAGAAGGGGTCATCTAATTAGATAATAGGTTCTGGACTCGCCAACGCGTTGGTGGCAGTGAATGTGTTAATCACGTTTATGATGTATTTGATTTTTAATGAATTTTGCGGAATTTTCGTTCTTAAAATGTTCGTTGTGGCTTAGTCACTTTATAGTATTGTCTTTCAGATCTCACGATTTAAAAATTTTGTTTTGGCACACATTTTTTTCATGAATTTTCTTAAATTTTTTTTTACACTAATAAAAGCTTGTTTTATAAACTTTATTTTTATTAATTTCAACTGTTTAATATACTTCATTTCTTGTACAACTCAGGTGGAGTGGTTGTTATTGTTGTTTGGTTTTGTGGTGCGAGATTCAGTATTGGCTCAGCTGCGCCAAGCTTATGGAATAAAATGAAAACTTGTTAAATTGGATTGGAATTTAATTTGAAGCTAATTTTCCTTTAATTCACAAGTAAGGAAAAAAAACATGACATAGAAAACTGGCTTAGTAAAAAAAACGGAGAATCCAGTGGAAGAAGATATTAAAATAAACGTGGTTATTTTTATATAAATTTATAAATGCCAAAAGGCCTATAAAGATTCAAAAAATTGTGGATGGGAAGTTCTCTGACCAAGTCTCTAATTATCTCATCAAGCATCTTATCATATTTTGTGCCCCAAAGAGTTAAACAGTCTTCAAATACATTGAAAAGCAAGCGGAAGCCTCAAGTCCAGACATGATCTTTTCGTAAGATACGATATATCAGTTAGAAAACCTCGATTTGCAGGGAACCAGTTTGCTATACTAAACTGAAATCTACTGTTTCTTTATACTGTCTATACGAGTGCTTATGAATACAATAACTCAAAATTGCAACCAGTTAGATAATTAAAATTTGGTTCATGGTCTTGATAGCAAACCAACGGGAGTGGTATTCCCTAAACTTTCTCGTATATTTCCCCAAAAAAAGTGCTGTTTCTCCTCCCCTGCGAGGATAAAAATTTCTAATCTATTGTAATCCAGAATCCAATGACTATCAGAAGGTTTTTCATTGTAGATTATAGTGATTGTAAAATATTTACGTAAAGAATCAAATTCATAGAGATGTGTAGCGATTAAATGAGTACTGATTACACTTTTGCTGGCTCAAGCACAGAATAGGAGACCACTCTTCCTCTGTGGGCTCAAGGGTAAAGTGACGTAATAATTCCGCGTGCACATGCATTGCTACCAGTGCGCATGCGCATGGAGATAAAGAATTAGTTTCAAAAGTAAACAAGTATGTGATTATACAGACCGACAGACAGTCACCCCGTTGACACATGTGGCCCAAAATTTTATACGGACCTACATTCATGACGGTAAAACTGTGTACAAAATTTAATTCACCTATCTATTCAAGTTTGTGAGTTATCGCGTTCACATTAACACGGACATACAGACAGACTTCCCGTGGACAGATTTTCTCCAAATTTTGATAGAAACCAACACATTATGTGTAAAGATCACATACCAAATTTCATCCCCGTAGCTCTAATAGGTTTTGAGTTATCGTGTTCACTAACACACAGACAGACATAATTCCAAAATTGTGTGTTTCTGACTCAGGAAGATCTAATACTTGGAGATTCGTCAAAATCTCGAGTTCGAATTTTTTGACGATTACAATACTTTCTCTTCGTATACGAGAAAGTAAAAAAGGCTATTTTAAATTTTCGACCAATCTGCCAAAGGGAAAATGTCCAAACACATAGTCGATTAATCATGACTGTACTACGAAACTAAACGCAACACGCGTCGTATCGTGCACGTTTATGAGAAAGTCATAGGCGACAAGTCATGATGACCTTTTCAATACTTCTGAAATGGTGACGTCGCTCAGACTGACAGAAAAAAGGCGTGAGATTATATTCTTACAAATAACATTTGACCCCTTGAACTGCTATGTTATTAAACTTCTAATTAGATGCCAGAATTTATTTTGGGTATTTAATGCTATCTTCATCCATATGAAAACGCGAGATACTTATTCGTGTCCAAGAGATATTTTTGTCTTTTAAATAAATTCTCACTTTAATACGTCTTAAATATCAAAAATTCTGTAATTCGATGCACGAGTCTGACTCGTCATTTCAGTAGAAGGGTTTAATGATAAAAGCAGAGTGGCAAATCTAAACGCTTGTTCTGTAGGAGGGGATGTTTAATCAGCAGCGGCATACAAGAAGAAAGGAAGCGAGTAATGGTTTGAAGACTTCGCAATGTGTTATCAATGAACCGTAATGAAAGTAGATAGCTGCCATTTTTGCTGTTCAACTATGTTGATCATATTTACTTTTTCGAGAGAAAATTGCACATTCTTATTATTGCAACGACAATAACATAATTTTTGAGAACAAAAGAAAATATTCCGCTGCATTCATATAGTTAAATTTATTCATATCAATTTTCAGTAAAAGAAGCTACATCACTTATACATGTCATTCTACATAACTACTTTTTGGCTTATCATAAACTAAAGGTGAAAACTTTGTATTTTGAAAGTTTCATTAGATAAAAAATGTACATGTTTTAACAAGGAAGAATGGTTTTTTTTACTTAATTTTTAAGAGAATATTGCTCAAGGGGGAACGAAAAAATAATGCTGAAATTTTATTAAATATAGAAACAATGAGTGACGTATCTGTGACTTTCAATTGAAAAAGATAGTTTGATTTAGATTTACCATATTCATTATTCATAAATATCGATCTTGATAAATTGGAACTCGAGTCCATCTTTTAAAAATTGGAAGTAATAAGAAAGAAAGAAACAAAATACACTTTTCGAAATTTTTGACCAGTTATTTCCGAAACAATTTTTATTAGAAATCGACCACTTAAAAATGTAAAATACGTTTCCAGTGCTTTAAACTTCACTATTATAAGAGTTATTCTCTAATTTTAGCAGTCGATTTTTTTTAAATAAAGTTTTATAATAATAATTTCCTTTATTGGGCTTTTCTTGCTTACTGTTAACGCAATTTTGAGGATTTAGGTACACATTTCTATAGAGACGCCTTTTTAAATTAATTAGGTAGAAAAATTTTGATTCTTTTCGTATTTATTTCTTCAGTTTGCTCCTCAACGCTTCATTTCCGCCCTACATTCTTATACCAGATTTGTTGTTTTACCATCCTTTAAAGAATTTTTCAGGAATTTTGAAGCATGATGTATAAATTGTGCTCACATCCCTCTCTGTGATAGCTTCATAAACCCTCTACTCGGAGCATTTTTGGGTACTCGGTTATAAGGAGCATCCTTTAATGTCC
>BGPR01029605.1:0-19178 GCA_013235015.1 Araneus ventricosus | reverse complement strand
GGCTGCAGACAATGGTTTCATAAAGAAACTAAAAACCCATATCCAGCAGTTGCGAGCAACTCCAACATCTAACCATTCTGCAAAACCTACTTTTGTATACAGAGATCTCAGTGTGTGTTCCCATGTCTTTCTGCGTGTGGACGCTGTTCAACCTTCCTTGTCACAACCTTATACAGGACCTTATAAAGTTCTGTCACGAACAAATAAAAATTTCATCATCCTCAAGGATAACAAAGAAGTGACTGTGACTATTGATAGACTTAAGCCAGCTCATGTTTTGTTGGACAATGTTAACTCTTCTGAAAGTAAACTTGACTCTTCTGGAGTCGACACACCATCTCCCACTCCTTCAGCAAAGGAGCCTGAAAAATCAGCTATGCCTTTGCCTGAAAAATCACCTATACTTACACGTACTGGCCGGCGAGTCCATTTCCCGGTTAAGTATCGAGATTTTGTGCCTTAAAAATTATAGATCCAATTTTTTTTCAAAAAACTCCACTGGAACAATTATTCTTTAAGATGCTGAATATTATATCACACTATACAATACAATGCATACAATATTTAATTTCTACATTCATCAGTGTTATTCAATATTTTAAGGTGATATTATTCTCACAGTCGACAGATGGCATCACAATGATACCGTAACACTATATTAATCAACATTGAATAATATGACTGAAAAGATATTTTACAAAATGTTCATTTGAATAATAATCTTGACACAATCATTTTGTTTTACTGTATATAAAAGCCTGGCCGGATTCAGCTAATGAAGTTAACCATAAAACAGCTCTCACATATGGATTATCTATTGTTCTGTGAAAAAATTTGAGTGTTATTCTCATCGTAAAAATATGCACGTGATTTATTGTTGCGAATCTTGTATTTGATTTCAATCAATACTGTTATTATAAATGTTAAAGGCGTTTGGTAATACACTGAAAGAGGAATAAGTAAATTTCAAAATTATTTGAAAACCTTTCAAACATATTATTAGGGGCCGTTCAAATATTACGTAAGCATGTTTTTAGTAATTTTTGACACCCTCTGCCCCCTTTTCAGCAAAAATAAGCAAACCGCAAACCCCCCCCTCTTATAATTACTTAAGCAATTTGTACCCCTCCCCCGTTCTTTTTTATACAAAACGTATAACACTAATAATCCAATTAAAAAAATTTTAGGACTTCATTCAAATAAAAAAAATTCTAACTCGATTTAAAATGAAAAAAAAATGTATGTTTAATATCTTTACAATTTTGTTTAAGAAAATTTCTTAGTTTATCACAATTTTAAAAGAACATAGCTATATTTTGAATTTAATTCTGCACATGTCCATCATCTATTCAGATGATGGCCAAGGTTGCTCAAGCCATTTTTCCATATCTGTTATTATATCGCTTCCCCCTTCTGTTACTACTTCATCGCTTTCTTCTCGGAAGGAATCTTGATAAACTTCTTCGTTAATTTTTCACAATTGCTCCTATACTTTTTAAGCATGTGACAAAAGGACTAAACTTTTAGTAATCACTTTTATATCAAAAACGTAAGTTGTTATATAAAAGTAAATGAAAACTTTCTTTTTCAATAAAGCTCAAAACACTTTTATAACTGTCAATTACACTATTGTAACTACTTAAATTTGAAAGGTAACAATCATTACAATATGTAAAACTTTTTAAATCTAAAACATCAGAAGTGAAAAAAATTAAATCTTAGATTGGTGAATGATTAATTTTTAAAGTATTTTCATAATCTATTATTGTTATTTGTTATTTAATATTTTATTCAAATGCAAAGTCGTATTCGAACCACTTAATTTCCTAGATTATTACTTTTGAAAATTGAGGAATAGTTTAAGATTGCATTAGTAAAGATAATTTATCATTAAATTATAGAAAGATGTTAATTTTAAACTTTATTACATATTACAATGTCAGTACACTCTACATATTTTAATAAATGTAGCGAATATTAACAAGAATAAGTAAAGTTATTTCATACCAAGTTAGTTATAAATTTAAATTTATGATAAAATGTGCTTAAAATTTTAAGAAAAAAATTGATTATAATTACCTTTATAAAATAATAAAAAAAACTGATTTCTTTTTGGTTGCCTTTCGCAGTTCTTCCTCAGCTCTTTTTTAACACTAACTCCTCTAGCTCTTTATCATTTTTAGAAGAATTTTTATACTGCCGCCCCACATCATTAGTTTTGCACTGAATATCCTTCAAAGGTTTATCTGATGAAGACTTTTTGAAACTTTCAAAAAAATTTTTATACAATATTTCTCGAAATGAAGACATATTTCCGATTTCACTTGTTTTATGTACTGTGCGGTTTTAAAACCTCCAGAGACACCAGACAGTAGAGCTGTCGGTCACTATGGTTACGAGGTTCAACCACTTCAGAGAGGAGTGAGAGGTGATTAGTTTGGTTTCGGAACAAATTGGCGGAAGAATCGTTCGTGAGAACGAACGAAAAATTGTGCATAATGTTGTCGAACGAAAACAATAACATTAAGATCAGAAAAGATAGAAGGAAAACAATATTATTAGTAAGCAACATCGAAGAAAAACAACGCATAATAGAAAGAAAAAAAATAGTATAAAAACAATCAAAAACATTTTTTATTTTCCAAATAATGAGAAAAAAATCAACAAAACAATTATCACTTAACTCTCATCGGATATTAACAGCTATGAAATTGATTAGTGAAAAAATATCCCAGAGAAGAAACGAAAAAGAAAAAATGGACTATTATTTTTTTAAAAAAAAATATGAGAACCCAAGGGGAAAAAAAGACGACAAGTGATTAGCAGACTTAATGTCTACGAAGGATTTGCGGCTTGAGAATATTCGTTATTTTATTTTATTTCCTCTTTCAATGAGATTGTTTTTTTAGTACATACTAAGAAGATGTAACTTCAAACCTGACAAAGAGTATATTTTTTTTATACACGAAATATTCAATAAGTTTCAAGTTTGTCGTAACATATTTATTTGTGCTTGCTTGGAAACTTGTATTGTCACAATACAAGATATTGGTCTCTTTCATTCCATTCTCATCATTGGAAGCAGTAGCAAGTTCTCAGAAATAAGCCTCATGCATCAAACATTATTATGAGCTGTCACCTCCAGCTATTATAAAGAAAAGATACTATTATCCATTGTGTTCAATGAACATTCATCCTATCTATCTACTTTCTTCTTGTGTGGTTAAAATGCTTGACCTCAGAACGTCATTGAAATTTTTTTTTCAAGTTGAATTTTCTTTTTGCCAAATTTAATTTTTTTTTTCAAATTAATTTTTTTAAATTAGATTATTTTTGCAAGTTACAAGAGATTTTCGGATATAAAGTGATTTATAGAGGGTAGACAATAGAATTTTAAAATTTAGTTACAAAATTAGTTAGCCTTTTTGAACACTATTGCTTTTTTTTATAATTCCTAGTTTCAGACAGCTAAAATGAATTTAATTGTTCCAGGAAAAAGAAGGGGGCGACTTCCCCCCCTTCTACCTGACTCGCCGCCACTGAATGAACCCCTGCTAATGTAGCTGCTGATATCAAATCTGAAGCATAAGATCTACAAAAATTTTGCACTAGCCGCCCTATTAATACAAGATAATTTACGATATCTCCACGATGTTGCTGCAATATTCTGAATGTCGCAGAACATCGTAAAGATATCTTGTGAATAATGGAGAGCATTTTGTGCTCCATAACGTATGAATCCAAAATTTAATTTAAAAATGTGACTTTGGTGCTGTACCATGGCAAGTAACAAGAATTCATACGTCTGAGACATGCGAAAAAAAATCAATGCCTAATGCAGGATTGCGCTTTTATGTCAAAAACTTTTTTCCTGGATGTTTTTCAGGTTTTAAAATTTCAGAAAAAGGTGATTTATTCTTATTTCGTAGAATCACATTATCTCTCATTCTTACGCATTAATTTGACGAACTTTATTTTCAACTTTTTGATAAAATAAATAAATAATCTGTTTTTTTCGTTTTGCTTTTATTTTTTGCAGCAAACGGACCTGGCGTCTGAGAATATGACTTTCGAGAAAATTCGAAGATTTTCGGTTTAAATTCTGCAATCATCGCGTTCGCTAAAAACATTTAATTTATATGTTCTCAAGGAATATTTTGAACATTTCGCAGAACTTTTTTGCAGTATGTGCAAGTTCAATTCTTCACATTCTGAGTATGTTCTGTTTCTTAATAAATACAAAGATCTTGTACAATATTTTTAAGATGTTATTCAATATTGTGCAATATTGTAAAAAATATAATGATAACAATGTGTTATGCGTTCTTATACCATTTATCCATTCGATTCGCGTTCCATTCATCTAGCTTGTTGCATATTTGAGTTATCGTGTTCGGAATGCATATGTGCATTCAATAACATGTGCATTCCGAATATGTCCAAAATTTGATAGAAATTGAGGTCCGTATACCATCCTTCAAGCTTGTTGCTTTTCTAAGTTCACAGAAACTAAAATGAGAGGGAATAAAAACCCATTCCCAGATAGCAATTTTAGTTTGCAGCAAAGTTGCAGCAATCTTGCTCTGGAAATCTGCAAGCTTGAGGCAAGTTACCGCAAACGATTTAGTCACCACGCGTCAACCAGATAGCACGTACATTTGCAGCAAGTTTGATTTTTACTTGATATTATCTTGTCATGGCAAATTTGACGCGTCAATGTTGTAGCGAAACTGCTGCAAAATAACGAGGCAGAATCGCCACCCTCGCTTGCAAAACATGTTTGTCGCAGGTTTGCTATCGGCTTGTTACGGCGAAAATAGACAAATAGCGCCACCCCTCCTTGCAATGCAAGTTTGCTGTGAAGGTGTCATGACACGTTCACAGCACGATTGCAAAGCAAGTTTGCTGCAAAGATGATAGCACACTAAGAGATAATATTTGTCTCTGTTTTAAAAAACATCCGATTTTTAATAGCATCTCCTAGACCGTCCTTCTTTTTATTAATTCAATAAATCTATGATAATTTGTGAAAAAACTAGCATTTTTATAAAAAAATTTTGAAATATTTTCCATCTTTTTACTAAATATAGAACTCTCACGTTAAAGAAAACTTTATCGCATTTTTCTTAATGTTGAAATTTTAACGTTTATAAACAAAATTAAACCTGAAAAACAGTAAACGTTTGTTAAAAAATAATAACTTTCACATTTTGTCCCATTTTAAAAGTAATTACTTTTGAACTCTAACTTCATAATTTATTCTACTAGCAAAACGTAGTTATTAGCGAAAATCGTTCTCTCTTTGACTACAAATCATATTCTCAACTCAAAATTTAAAAAAATTATTGAAATCAATCTTCTCCTCTCAGAGTTTATATGGCCGAGTGGTTTAGAGCGTCAGGTTATTCTAATCCGAGGTTGTGTTCGTACTGTTTTTGATATAGTTTGCAGTGAGTTTGACATGACAAATTTGTGGAAAATTTGACGCGTGGTGACTTCGAAGCTTGCGTTAACGTGCTGCAAACTTGTTTCAAGCTTGCTCTTTTGTCATGTCAAATTTTTTGCAAGCTTGCAGATTTGCAGAGCAAGATTGCTGCAAACAAAAATTGCTATCTGGGACGTACATTTGCAGCAAGTTTGATTTTTACTTGATATTATCTTGTCATGGCAAATTTGACGCGTCGATGTTGTAGCGAAACTGCTGCAGAGTAAAGAGGCAGAATCGCCATCCTCGCTTGCAAAACAAGTTTGCTGTGAACATGTCATGACGAATTTCGCACCACGATTGCAGAACAAGTTTGCTGCGAAGATGTCATGACGAATTTCGCGCCACGATTGCAAAACAAGTTTGCTGCGAAGATGTCATGACGAATTTCGCGCCACGATTGCAAAACAAGTTTGCTGCAAAGATGATAGCACATTTAGAGATAATCTTTTTCTCTGTTTTAAAAAGCATCCGATTTTAAATAGCATCTCCTAGACCGTTCTTCTTTTTTATTAATTCAATAAATCAATGATAATTTGTGAAAAAACTAACTTTTTTATAAAAAAATTGAAATATTTTCCATCTTTTTACTAAATATAGAACTCGCACTTTAAAGAAAACTATCGCCTTTTTCTTAATGTTGAAATTTCAACGTTTATAAACAAAATTAAACCTAAAAAACAGTATCAGTACTGCACAATGTATCTAATAATAATTAATTTATGAATAATAAAATAAAAACAAGTTTAATAATTATTAGTGATTCCCCTCGACGGACTTAAGCCGCGAGAATGTCCGATATGGTTGACGTAAAACACAACAATAGAGACTAAGGGGTCTATTCTGGTAACCCCGGTTGGGTTGGGAGACGTCACTTTTCCCGTAGGGATGTATAATCCACGATTTTTTGAGTAACAAATATTTTTGGTATTGCTATTTTTAAATATCTATTCCAAATAACTGTTATTTCAATCACACTTTTAATTTTCAAAAAGTCTTATTAAGTATAAGTAAAGTGTTCTAAAAAATTCAAATAAAAAAACTGTTATTACTTCTACATATTGTTTAATACTTTCTATTAAGATTTAATGTTTAGTTCGTTGTATTGTCAACAGATGGCGCCAGCAAAAATTCTTGTAGAAAAAGGAAGCTATCCTTCAACGTCACAGTGTTTTCAGTGCGATCACAGTATGGGATCTTTACCGCGACTATTATTTTTTTTATACAATTACCGCGATTCTGTCAATCAAAGAGAAAAATGAATACTTGCTCCTTTGAGTTCCCGACGAATCTTCGAATTACGAAAGCAACGTTATCATTCGAGAACGCATATCACAACAGGAGGAGTGATTCACAGAAAGACAAAACCGAGATGGGAAGTGCGAAATGTGATACAATACCAGACGAGTTGGGGTTATGGTGATCTGCGTGGTGAAGCGTGACCTGCTTATCTGGAAGGTCACCGGTGAAGATTCTGTTTCCCCCGAGTGGGTTGTTGTGATGCCCCCCCCGGGTGGGGAAGGTAGTTCATGCTTTTGATGGCGCCATCTGTTGACAGTATATAGAACTAAAATATGAAACATCGCAAAAAAATATATTAAAAAGAAAATAAATTAAAATAAAAAACACTTTGCGTACATTTTATACAAATGACTGAATCACACCTTTTTGTCAGTAGTATTCATCACTGGTATTTGTGATTTTTTAATATTGCGTAGGAAATAACAGTTCATCAAATATTCGTCATCCCTATTTTCCCGTTGTTAACGTGCGGAAAAAGTGACTTCTCCCAACCAAATCGGGGGTAACAGAATAGACCCGTAATACATGCTTGATTCTACTTATCAAGTTACACATACAATTTGCGCCGTAAAATTATACACTTAATACTGAATTCTAACGCTGTCAAGAAAGAGTTCCTACTAATATATCATTAACCTGAAAGACTTGACTTACGAACACAAAACATATAATAAAAACATGCAGTACTTATCTTTTCTGAAGACACACCTCGCCATTGCACCGGAAATACGTATTACAGGCCCGTAAACAAACCAAAAAACTCGTCCATAAGTTATACAACTCCACTCTTTGTTTATTATGTTTAATGACAATTTGAGGTGTTCGTTTGAATTTTTGTTCAGTTAGACGAATCTTGGAAAAGCCATATTTTAATTACTGTTCAGAAAATACTTAGAGCAGCTTAAATTACATAGCAGTAGAACAAAATTTATCGCACTTTTAATCATATACTGAACTTCATAGATTAAAAAAAGAAAATGCTGAAACTTCTTGTAAGTATTTGATTTCGTCAACTGTTAACAATTTTTTCTTCAAACCGTATTTACAACATTATTTTGAATGATGTTGTCATTCAAAATAATTTTGTTTCGTTACAACTAAGAATTTATAATTATACCCAATATATGACTTTAAAATCTTATTTTATTTTTCTTCCGAATGATAAAACTATTATAAAAATTCATTTTCTTATAGTGTTTTATTTTAAACTTTTAATGAAATATGTTAATATTAATTCTTAATATTATTTTCCTAATTTTGTTGAAACAATAGGAAATGAGCTTATCTCCGTTCTCAACTGTATGAGCTGCCCTTTTAATCACCTTTTGTTTGTGAACTTTTGTTGTTTAAATTATAAATTAGTGTACTAGATGTTTTTCAGTGAAATCTGTGAAGTTTATTGTCATGCAAAAAATATTTTCTTTTGCAGTCAATTCATTTTCCTTTTCCTATCCTAAACTTTCCTTTGTATCAAATTATTTGTAACAAAAATTTCATATTTAATTTTTATTATTTCATTTTATTTGTATTGTTTATTTAGCATTTTTGCAATATGTCATTTATGTTCAAAATTTAAATTTTATATCCTTTGCATTAGGTAATAAGTTAGTATAAATTTTTCTTCAATTTTTGATGCAATTATTTCTTTGGTATTGATGTGTTATCAACAATTCTAATTTTTTTAAAAATTTATACTAAACAAATCTCACTCTTTTGAATTTTTATTTATTTACATATGTACTGATGTTATTTAATTGCCTGATTATTTGTGTATCTTCTTTGAAATGTACACATTTAAAATGAATAACAGTAGCATGCATTAAAAAAATATATTTTTTTAAATATCTCAAAGTAAACAAAATATTTTTTTTTTGTTTATAGACTTTAAGAATTGCTTTTTTATTGTGTTGTTTTTTTATTTTTAGGTAACATTTGGAGCAGGTGTTTATGCAGGAATTTATATATGTCAAAACTATCAAGTAAGTAGAATGGCATGTAGTTATTAAGATTTCTTTTATTGTAAACTATTTTCAATATCTAATATATTTTGCAATTTTACTTTTTTAAAATGAACTTTACAAAAATAAAATTCCCAAATTTAGGGATATATATTATATAATTGAATCCTATTTCAGATCATTTCATTTTTTATTTTATTTTTTCATAGTAGGACTGCTATCTATAGAAATGGTGCTTTTAGAATAGGGGAAAAAATAATGTCAGTGAAGAACACTGAATAAAATAATTCAAAATTCAGGTGGTACAGTTCTGAAACTGCAATTGTATATCAAAAAGTTGATTTAATATGAAAATTTTTAGATCTAATAAATGTGCAATCTAATGAATTAAGTAGATTTTAAGTTGTTTGAAGATTAGTCTTCGGTTCTTAAGAGCTTTATAGATTGATTTTTTTTTAGATTGTTTGTGAAAAGAACTGAATTATGCCTCAAGGAATGGAAATTTTAAACTTTATACGTTCAATATTTGTTTTCCTTGTCGAGACTGTTTATACATAAGAGCTTCTCTGGCTATTGAATTGTGCTAATTTTCTGCATATAGAAGCATCAGAACTCTCTACTGAGTAGTTGATATAAAATTATCTTGAAATTACAACAGATTAGTTGCACTTACTGATACGTATTTAAATAACTAGTCACCTTCGGCAACTAGCTGTTCACTTGTAATATTAATAGCCTGCAAAGTGGTTGTTGAGGCTGGGGGACTCTAGAGATATCACAAAATGTTTTACAGTAAGTTATATGCAATATCTTTCGTGAAAATATCCCCATACATCAAACATTTCTTCAATTTTATACATATGTTTGTGTGAAATTCTACTCCATGATTAGGAAAGCTAAACAAATATAAGGAACAATGCTGTATCTTGTTTTATCCATATTCAAAATTAGAAAGAGAGACAAAGGGAATTAACATTTTTGAAGCTGAGGAAGATCAACAAATTGCATTATCATCTTTGACAATCTTCACAGCAGTTTAATCAAGGTCACTTTAAACTGCAAGAAAGTGCACAGCTTACTTATTGGAAGCTCTAAGAATTATTTTGACTACTTATTGATGCTGTATTTTTATTTGAGTACTGAAGAAATGGAAATATGTTGTAAGCTAATTGAAAAATCCAGCTTATATTTATGTAGTACCAAGCTAAATGGGAAAATAGTCGATCTTTTCAGAGTCTGTCTGATATTTTTAAAGATATTTATTGTTATTATTCCCATTGGAGAGGATTGTATTAAATACGATGGACCTCTTTTGATTTTAATAATATGATTTATTTTTCTCCGCTGAATGGGAGTTGATTTGTTGTTCGCACATGGGCGAAGCTGTTGACCAGATCAGTATTTCTTTGATACTGCAAGGTTCTTACATTCGGCCACTTGAGGGCACTACAATTGGTAGGCGGGGAATTGTGCTTACGTAACACCCATCTATGTCTAGGGCTGGTTTTATCATTAGGCAAAACCTTTGGTATTAGGGCTTGTCGTGTCACAACTATGGGGCATTGGTCTTGCAGCAACTTGAAAATGGTAAAATAATTTTAAAGAAAAAATATCAAAGAATTGGATAATAATTTGGTAGCTTAATAACAAATGCTATTTAAAATAATAAATTTTTTGAGATAGCATTTCACATTAAGCAAATGAATTAAGATATGAGACAAAGAAAACCTTCTGATTAAAATTATCATTGTACTATTCTTTCATCCTAGATTAATTTTATGGTTTCTAAATTTTCCTCAGGCAATTGCTTACAGAAAACTGAAAGAATTTTTCACCCGGTATGCAGAGAATTGATCTTGCTGCAGTGCAGTTTTCTGTTGCTGTAAAAGCATATGGATTTATAAAATCATGTTAGTATATATTTCCAGTATGATATAATAAACATTTTTGTAGAAATAAATTTTTCTCCAATTCTACTCTTAAAGAAGATATATTTTTACTCATCAAAATGATGTTTTATGTTAAAATAGACAGTTTAGTTATATTAACGTCCCGTATTGAAGCAACACGAGGGCTATTTTGGGACCGACCTTGTAATTTTTAACCGCATTCAGATGATGAGGACAACACCTGAAACTTCTGCAAACTTCTGCATCACACCAACTGGAGGATGTTTGACCCCCTACATAAGATTTAACGTGCAACAGGCCCAATATATGACAGATCTTCAGTTGAATCTGGTTTCAAACCTGGAATCCTCCAGCCCCACAGCCGAGACCTTATCACTAGACCACCGTGGCCTCATTATGTTAAAATAGACAGAATGAGAAGGATTAGAGAAACAGGCTTTGCCAGAATATTATTAGGTACTTATGTGTTATATTGGCCCCGAGCTTACTTGGTGATCTTCGGATTACACCAAGCAGATTACAGCTATGATGACATTTTGGTGAATATTTGGCAGTTGCTTATGGGGGCCACTATAACATAAGTATATCTTATTATTATTTTTTTTCAATGAGATATAAT
Source organism: Araneus ventricosus (assembly GCA_013235015.1). NCBI lineage: Eukaryota > Metazoa > Arthropoda > Arachnida > Araneae > Araneidae > Araneus > Araneus ventricosus. The sequence goes on along the minus strand of BGPR01029605.1, from coordinate 7,904 downwards.
TTTTTTTGCAATATATATCTGTTACCTATTTTTCAAGAAATTTATATTGTTTAGTTTGAAAGAAAAGCCTTACATCATCCAAGTGTAAATACATAAAAATCACTAAATGAAAGAAACTACAAAAAAAAAAATCTCCTCGATGCCAAAACTATTGTCAAACAGATATGAATTGTGAAATTTTACTAGATTGAAGTTAAATAAGTTTCTACACTCTTTTAGTTCTTGCACATTCATTTCTATTGAAAATTGGACAGCTATAGCTGCCATGTGTGGCAATGTGTTAATCACTTTATTGTTCATTTTAATCATTTTGAAAATATTGCCTAATCTTTCATCAGCGGTTTAACTTCTCCGTTAATAAATGCAAGTTTCAATTACTTCAGGAAGTGATTAAGGGTTGAGTATTAATTTTGTAACCTTTAATTTGGTATGGCATCTTTCAAATAAATAAAACTGATTCAGTTTTATCCTTGTTATGTATGTTTACTTGTATTGGACAGAAAGTCAAAATGATGACTAAAAATGCTGTGTTGAGTTGCCAATTTTAGCAATTAATTACATTTTTATGTTAATTTTGTATATACATGACACAATGTGTGTTAGTAAACAAAGTTCAAAATTATTATTTTTTACAGAAATTTTTTAATGTCTGTCGATTATCATATGCATTGATATAATTACTAAAATATCAAAAAGTCATTATTATTAATAATAATATATACAAAATGGTGTACTGTATTTGATTATTCTACCAGCAAACCAAATAAATTCCTCATTTCAAATAGAAATGATTTTTGTTGTGTTTATTACAAATATAATCATTATTAATCTGTCATAAAATAAACTTCACATTATCCATTATATACCTAGTTTATTATTAAGTAAAGCCATATTTCTTGCACATTCTTTGCTACTCTTTGATCTGCATACATTCAAAGAGTAAAAACAAATTTTAATAGTTGAAATAACTTCTGGTAAAGAAAAAAGCAATTTTTTAAGATGTATTTGAAATATATATACTTAATGCCATCTTTTAAAAATTTCTTAACATTATGCACAGAATGATTTTACTTTGTTAAAATAGTTGAAAATGTTTTAATATTTTAGTTAGATTCTCCTTCTTTAAAATTTCATTTATTTTATTTCCTAGGTACCTAGAGTTGATGAACCTGCAGAATTATTCAGAAAAATTAGGGAATTTGCAGAACAATACAAGAAACCTCCAGAAAACTGAATATTTTAATATGAAATAATGAATTTTGTGTGTTAAAATGTATATTCTGTAAGTTTGTAGTAAATATATTTTGAGATGCTTATCCTATTTCTATTTTAAAAATAGCAAAATAAAATTAAAAAAAAAATATCTTGCATCTTCTAAATTAGAAAATTTCTCTATACTGTTTCTTTAAAACCTGATGTGATCTGTAAAACTTTGAACTATTTAAAATAAGAATCATGATTTAAATAATTGAATAGTCTAGTTTTCAAACCAGTGTTTTTGTTGGTAATATTGATGATTTCTTACTTTTCTGTTTGTATGCACTGTGAAACTTCTGGCAAGATGCATAGTCATCAATGCCTTGGTTAAGAAGAAAGCTACAGAAGAGCAAATTTTGATAGTCAGTTCCCATCATCAGGGATGAGATTCTTCCGCTTTTTCGCTGATTTCTGCTTTTTTTTATTATTTTGGAGAAATTCCATTTTTTAAAAAAATATTTTTCTCTCAAAATTCCGGGATTTCCCCCCCCCCCCTCCTCTCTGATTTCCGATTTTTTTCCCCAGCAGACATTTGCATTTTCTTTTAACACAAAGAAAAGAAACCTTCCTATCTTCCGTTTTCGAAAGAAAATTCTGGGAAAATATGCTCAACAGTGCGGCTTGACTCTACCGGTTAGGAAACTGATTCATCTTCTACTGACAAATCAACATTATATCTGCAAGCTCTACAAGGAGGAACATTCCAACATTCAGTGCCATTCAAAGTATTAAGTACCACCTTTTTGCAGAAAACAAAACCTTTGTGGTATATTTTGCGAAAAAAAAAAAGATTTTTTTGCATGAACATGTTGAAAACTTAAGGTCATCTTGTAGGGCATACCAAGATGAAGAAATAAAAAAACTGAACAAAAACAAATAAATAAACTACATAAAAAAAGAAACTCCTGTCAAAAGAGGCAACTAAAAAGTTGTGTGCAAATACAGCCAAAACACAGAGAATAAGACATAAAAAAGATCTTCTGAAAATAAAAAATAACACAGATGATTTACCTAGGCTTTCTAGAGATAATGTAGTCCCGACAACTATGCCAGTAATTAAACAGACAGATACTAATGAAAACTGTTCAAAAACTTTAGCCTTTATTGAAAATAAACTTGCAGAGGTTGCAAACACGTTCTTTATTGAAGAAAAATCTGTCAAAGGTAGAAGCTCTCCAAAACAAGGGCTGAAGTGTGTTAATGGAGATCTGTTACCAACAAAAGCCACACAAATGAAAAATGAAAGAAAAACACTTCTTTAACAATTAAGGAAATGTTTCAAAGGGTTTTAATTAACAATAATGCTAAATGAATCTGTCATTGTAAATGTACAATTTCTCAATCCCTCTCACTTTATAAGGTGCAAATTCATTGTGCTGTTACTTTTGCAAAAATGTATAAAAATAAAAGAAAAACAGAATTCAGTATATGATACATTATTATAATTAACACTTTACACAATTGCATGAAGCAAAAGAAATTATTCATCCTTATTTTTTACACAATTGCATGAAGCAAAAAAAATTATTCATCCTTATTTTTATTTATTTTTTGAGCTAACTTTTATCAAAAGGCTATTAAATATAATTCTTCTCAGACTTCTGTAGGGTGTATATTGCATCTCAATGATGTACAGGTGGTAAATATGTTTTGATGTCTAATTTTGTATTTGAAGATGCCCCTAATGATGTGTTAAACTTGTTTCTTAACTTTTAATGTGAGTGATTTAATAATAATTTAATATTTTTCTTATTTATACGTACTGAATTATAAATAATTAAGTTATTAATTATTATAGTGTAATATTTTCATCATGTTTTACTTCTTTCGTGTATAAATTATGGTACAGATTTTTTGCTCACGTATTATTTCAGTCTTTTTGCTTTTTTGCCAATCTCATCCCTGCATCATACATATATCATATGATCCATAATTTTTTCTGTCTCAAAAATTTGGAAGGTGCCCAAAAGGAAGTTTTCTCTAAAACTGTTGCTTTTTCCTTTCTTAGCGTTTGGCTTTCTAGCTCTATATATGATGTGAAATTATATGAATTATATAAAGTCTTTTTGTAGACGTTTACCAGAAGTCAAAACTAGAGAGAGAGAAAAAATGCTTTCACATTTTAAACTAGATGAGATAAGAAACCTGCCTACTCTCTTAATTGAAAATTATTTCAGCGAGGTTAACCACTTAATTGCAAGGGGGGGGGAATAAATTGCCTTTGAAGCTAATAATGTAAAGATCAATCAAATAAAAATTTTCAATTTAATAAAATAACATCCAAAGCTTTTTAAAATCTTGCATTGATTGCAAGATTGATAAACAGAATACAGTGCTGGCAAATAAATGCAAGCCATTAAACCATTTCTTTACTTCTATACAAAATTTCTAAGCGATTACACAATTCAAAATTCTCTTAAATGGTTACTGTCTACAAAAAAAGTTTTATATGTGTACAGTAATTCGTCTACTCATAAAATTCATGGATACATTATGAAGTACATAAAAGATTTGTTAAGATGGAAGCTTCATTTTTCTAGTAGGCATAACAGCCTTCAATGCAAGTTTATAAACAATACACCACACGTGAGAGAATTTTTTAAAATTTTGTAGATGGAATATTGAGAGGAGAAAATAATTACTTAACACATCCTTCAATATCTAAATCTATCATTTTTGTTTAAAATAAGAAATTTTTAATTACTTGAATTTCATGTGGGGTTTCAGAGATAAGATTTGTAGAATTGGTTAAACACATCTTTATTTATATTGCTGCATTTATTGGGTTTTTTAAAAAAGAATCTTGGGCTGTAAAATATCACTGGCAGATTTCTCGCGACATTCGGAAAATTTCTTCAAATGTCAACTGTATCCATTCTGTAAACTTAATGCAACCTTTGATTGTAGAACTGTCTTTATCAAACAGTAACAGATATTTTTGAAGTTACTGCCATTTTAAGATCATAAAATCCTGAATCACTACGATGAATTCATAGCCTTTCTATTCTGTAGTCGCCTCAATGCTTTATTTAAAATTTTCAGACATTTCATTTTTATCTATAAAATGGGCAGAACTTTTATGCAGATTAATAAATTTCGATTAATATATTCCTTGCTTTGACTAACGCTTAGTGTTGGTTATCTTACTTATAAAAGGCAATGTTTGCGTGTGTGTGCAATGTCCAGATGAATATATCGCACTTACAACCATGAAATTTGGCACACAGGTAGTCGTAATGGTGACTCAAGGCACCTCGAAGCCGGAATTTTAAAATTTTAATCTAGAAAAACTTTTATTTAATGTTTTGCGTGATTTTTCGCACGTTTTTGGTCGATCCATGAGAAATAATGATCGAAAAAAAAACACAATTGATGCACCATCGAATAGAGCAAACAGTTATCGTTTTAATGACGCTTGTTTTGAAAGTCTCACATAATTTCCTGAATTTTGAGAAGTTTTTAAATAATAATCGGTTTTCTCATGAAATTTTAAGATTTCAAAATCAAATGACTCCATCTCAAGTTCTAAGTTTGGTATCTTTTTGAAATGTTTTGAGCTAATAAATGAAAAGTTTCTGCTCCATTTAAAACAAGAATGGTTAAAATGCCATTTTAAGTCAATTTTTAATTAATTTTTTAGTTGATGGGGTCAGAGATGTTTTTTTCGAAGGAACTATTTTACGGAAATCCTGTTCCATCGAAGTATGCGCCATCTGCCGGAAAAAATTAGAGTGATGGCTTTATTTGGCATCCTGCCATGAACGAGGTTAGGTACAGAATATGATGAATTACTTTTATTGCTTTATGGAATTCGGCAACACCTTGTATATATACTTTTGAATGAACGGTGGTTTGGGGCTCTAGGCGTCATTGTCTGTGAAGATTGCAGAAATTTTCTCGTGAGAAAATTGCAATAGGTACAGTTCCTATAAGGAATCTACCTAAATCACAGTTTCAGAGTGAATAATGAACAATAAAATTATACAAGTTGATAATCAAATTAACAAATGTATGTTGCCTTTTCAATTGCTGTAGTTAAACAATTAAAAAAATCTTCAAGTCAATTAGTATATTTTTATTTATTAAAGAAAGAAAAGCATTTTTTATTATTTACCAGCTTTTCCATATTTCCACCAGTAGTAAGCTCACCTATGACACTGTTTCCATTCTGTTAAAGCAAATAAAAATATGTTTAGATACATTTTTTTTTTTTTTAGCCATCTTAGGGATGTATAATCCACGATTTTTTGAGTAACAAATATTTTTGCTATTGCTATTTTTAAATATCTATTCCAAATAACTGTTATTTCAATCACACTTTTAATTTTCAAAAAGTCTTATTAAGTATAAGTAAAGTGTTCTAAAAAATTCAAATAAAAAAAACTGTTATTACTTCTACATATTGTTTAATACTTTCTATTAAGTTTTAATGTTTAGTTCTTTGTATTGTCAACAGATGGCGCCAGCAAAACTTTTTTCGATGTTGGTAGAATAGAAAGGTATTTTGGTTGAAACGTAGATTGGGGTGTGTGTGCTTGGAACGTGTTAGTGGGGGGGGGGGTCACATTGTTACAATAATAATCAATAACGGACTCATCCTTCGAAGTCACAGTTCGCAGTTTCCTGTCTTTAAATAGCGCAATCGCAGTAAAGGAGATTTACAGCGATTACTTGTTTGAGAGCAAATTATAACGATTATGCAAATCGAAGAGAAAAACGAATAGTTACTCCTTTGTGCGCCCCGCTGAGCTGAGTGAGCGTATTTCGTTTCCTTTTGCGGTCTGACTTTTGATTCGACTACCTAAAGCGTTTTTTGTGGTTTTGTATTTCTACTGATTTCGCTTATCTCGGAAGTCATTAACATCGTACATAAACAGGAGATTGGTTGGTTCCCTCGACACAAGCTTATTTGGTATATTAATCTGAGTGTCATGCCACTAACCCCCACAGAGAAGAAGAATCAGAGGTCTCACTCCCATAGACCGTAATGGCAACTTTTTTAACATTGCGCTTCACATAGACAGTACGCCACCTGTAGCGGGCAGAGAGAACTAACCTGAATACGTCATTGTGACGCGAAGGAAACGAAGCCGTTTCATATCGTCATGACAACGATGTAAACAATAATTTGTTGTGTATATTTTCAATTCGTTTTTCGACAATTATTAAATATATGAATAGCTAATTTTTTTATATATATTGTTAATTTAAAAATGTTATTGCTTTAATAGTAATGCCATTTATTATTGTTTATATAATTATTTTAGATCTCGCTAAATTGATTTTTCTTTAATAAAAAAATTATAAGTAAATTGGAATATCATTCAAAACATTAAAAAATTGATTTGCCTGTTTCCTAGGGTACCAAAAATTTTTAACCTGTTTGATTTATAATTTAAGAAGATTCAAGTTTTTTTCATATGAATAATTTCATTTATCCTTTTTTGAAGAAAAGTTCTTTCAGATCCTAAATTTTTTAAACCAATAGGAAATTAATTTTTATTGAATTAGATAATATTCCTCTTTCAGAACATGTTAAATCTTCAACGATAAGTTAATTTTTCATAAATTCACATTATTATTTAAGATACTAAAATTGATAGAATATAGGTAATTTATTCACTTGTAATTTTCTTAAACTCAGCAAGAAATTATATTTGTTGCTTTAGTTACTATTATACTATCTCCTTCAGAATATTTTAAAACTTCAACAGTTTTTAATAAATACACATTCATTCTTCTGCAAGATAAAAATATTGGTAGAATGAAATTTCCACAGAGAAAATTCATTTGGATAGTTACTTTTTCAGAATTTTTCCAACCCCCTCCCACAAAAAATTAAATAACTTTATATATAGTTATGAAACAACAGGATTTGAAATCATGGTTCACAATTCGAACTGAAGAGAGAAATAAACATTGTGTTTCTTTTTCGTGTTCCAGGTGATCATTAAAAAACCTCTATATTTCACAACATTGATTTTTTTGCTACTATTTTTTGCGAACATAAATTAAATTAGTCAAAAAACATTCATGTTAAATGACAAAATATTGAAACAAATTATTTGTTGGCTAATTTAAGCCAGATTATTTACTGATATATTCTTTAAAATCCAAAGCAAACTGTATGATTTTCTGAAATTTTCCCATCTGCCATTAACTTTTGACATTCATAAAGAGAAAATATTTTTTAGAAAAATATCCTGAAATATAAGATAACACATTCTCTGCAACACTATCAAGATATTTAAATATAAGCTGTCTACATCATGTAGGTGATCACTGAAAAATATTTAACATTTAAATTACTATTATAACTGTATTGGAATACCAACTGTAAAAAGTATATTTTAATATAATCAGATTTACTAACACCATACTAATTTACCATACCAATAATTTAAAACACGTGGATATATAATTTAAGAAGTATTAAGTCTATTTCAAATAAAATTATTATTCTTTTTCAAGAAAAACAGAAAATAATTAGCCTCTTTGTAGAGTACCAATAATTTTAAACATGTGGATATATAATTTAAGAATTTAAAGCATTTTCCAAATAAATTATATTTATTCTTTTTCAAGAAAAATTCTTTCAACTAATCTTAAATTTCAATCATAAATCACCAGATTAATTTTTGTTGATT
>BGPR01029604.1:0-19179 GCA_013235015.1 Araneus ventricosus | reverse complement strand
TGCACCTATGCTTAATACACCAATAAAAGTATGTTTAAAAGCAGTTTTATTAAAGCGACACGGTACCCAAAAATGACGGAGACTTTGTTTTTTTCAAACAGCAGCTGATGTTAAAGGCGTGGGACTACTTTTACTCGCGTGACTCTTTTTTTTTTCGATTTTCAAATTTTTTTTGTAACTTCTGTTGTTACCTTTATCTCTAAAATAAGACATTAGTTGTGTTTGAGCTGAACTAATTAGCTCAATCACCGACATTCCACCTTCAAATAAAAAGAAAGGTATTTCAACATCTAAAGAAAAGAAGACTATTACGAACTAATAGTGTAATAGTGAAAATGCCTGTGCTGGTACATAGTGTATATATTTCTCTTCTTATTGTTTATTTGTTTTTCTTTTCTTAAATAAAATTCCCGTGTCTTGTTCATCAAACCGTTCAGTGACCGGTCTGGTCACGGAACGGGGTAAGGACGCGTTCTGTTCTGTAGATTACCGAGATATAGAGGATCTGCGTCACCAATTCATACGTATTTTTGCCCACCTTTGGACTGCGGTGTCGCTGAATTACAATTCCTGATTTTTAATTTTTTTATAATTTGTGATTACCTTTTATCTCTAAACTAAGACATTAGTTATGTTTTTAACATATGTAGTTATCGAGATATAGATGATCGCGTCAACAATTCATGCGTATTTTTGCCACCTTTGGGACTCCGTAGTCGCTGAACTACAATCTTCCGATTTTCAATTTTTTTTATAATTTCTGTTGTTACCCTTTATCTATAAAATAAGATATTAGTTATGTTTATAACGTATTTAGTTACCGATATATAGAGGATCTCCCATACAACGTTTTTTGTGGCGTTTTGGCTAGTGAATCAAATTCCTTGCTGAGACCCCAATGGGAGGAACGTAGTCCTACGTTAAAATCATCGAAATATCGAAATTTTTTTATTAGCTTATATGATAGCTTGAATCATTACAAATAAGCCTGTGAAATTGCAGAGCGTTATCTGTATATTTTATTAAATTATTGAACAATTTTTGATGCATAACAGGAGAATAAACAATGTTGCCACGCCCACTTTTCAGATCGTTGAAGCTTGTGAAATGCTTGAAATTCTTCAAAATGAAATGAAACGCAACTTAACAATACAGCAATAACTTTTTCCAGTGTGTAAATACTATAGGAGGGTATAGCAAGGAAAAAGAAGAGAAATAATGTTACACAATTTGGTACAGAAGAAACTAAAATTAGCTCGTAAACACAGGGAGAAGTTAATTCTTTAGAAAGAGGGTATAACTTGAAAAGTAGGACATTCTTAAATTGGATCTTCATGAAAGAAATAAATGCATTGAATTTTTAGGAACTCTGGTTGAACAAAAGAAATTTACAAACATTTAATTTGTAGAAACACTAAATGTAATTAAAAGTGAAACCAAAACTTTTCACAATTTTACATCATCCTTTTCACTGATATTGCATATTACATACATGAAATTTCAAGACAATTATTAATGAAATCTTTGAAGGTATTTATTCAAAAAATTCTTCAATTTTGGTATATTTTAAGTGTGATACGTTCTTTATAAGAATGTAAGTTTCTCATTAGGGTTTTTTCAGTTTTGCTTTTGTTCGTTTACAATTTTCAACACACTAAGTCTTTTAAAATAATAGAAATAAATGAGCATATATTTTTGTATTGTAAATTTATAGTAGTAACAGAACTTTGTGTGGAATCAAATCTGAATTATGTATTTATTTTTTTAAATTTAAGTTTAATGAATAATGAAGTAATAATGTTTCGTTTGTTTTTCCTTTTATATATTTTATTATACAAGTATAATATTTTATGGTCCCAAATCCTTGCAATTTAAGTAAGTTTATAGTAGCAGTTTTTAAAAAAGTTAATTAACATTTTGTAAAAGTTACGGGCTATTCTATGGGTTTTATACCATGTTATTGAAGGAATGAAAACTTTAAGTTGATGTTTCTTCATGTTTTATTTTTGTTAATCTTACTTTTTTCAAAACCTTAAAGCTTTTTTAATAAGTGGAGGAGGGGTGGGGGGTAAAATTTTTATGAATGTTTGAAATATACGTTTTGTTGGAATTATGTACGGAATCAGTTCTAAGAAGTGTAGTAATTTTTTTAAAAAATTCAAAGTCAAAATTAATGCATTTTTGATAATTTTGTGTGTGTTTAACAATAAAAAAATATAAAAAATTAAAACTCAGTAGTAGAAAGAAATTCATACACTGTTTTATATAACATATTATGAGGTTCTAGGAAAAATATTTTATAAAATAAGTCTTAGGGATTTAAGCAAGTTGAAAAAGTTTTGTGCGGGATAGCCATAGAGTATATGCGTATATAAAATGCAATTAAAATATAATTCTAAATATTAAAAATGAAAATATTGCTTATATTGTACCTTATTCACCTTACCTGTACGTGTCGTCTTAAATTTATTAACATACAAAACATTTTAGATACTTTTTTCATAATAGCTTCCTGTGTTTCGGTTTGTTTTTCCGTTTGTTCCTTGTTATTTTGCTTTTTCTTGTTAACTCAGGTTACGCGCGAATCAGAAATAAACTTTTCCCTCTTTTTTACAATATTATTTCGCTACTTTGTGTTTATATTATTGTATTTGTTTTCAATTTTTGTATTTATGTGTTGTATATAAAATATCCCCATCTGGATTTTACATAATTCATACAGCAATATCTTTTGAGTTCCAAATTAATTTGCAAACAAATGTTAATATTTCATAATAAAAAAAAGATTATTTCTTTTTTGCCTTATTATTTTAATTTATTATTTTATTTATTTATTTTTATTATTATTTTTTATTATTTTATTTTATTATATTATTTTCCTTATATTCCAAAGTTTAGTAAACCATCGTTTATACGTCTTTCATTTATTTCTTTTCGTCTACGGACTGACGTAAAACGACGTATAAATGAAAAGACGTATAATCGAAATTTAACTAAACAACTTCGATTATTTGAAATTTAATGCTACGAATACAAATTCATTTAAAAGTCTTAATTTTAAAACTTTTTAAGATAGTTCTAGTATAGTATTACATAGCATGGAAAGCAGTAATTAAGTTTTTAAATTAAATATTTTTCAGAAAAGTGCAAAAAAATCATGCCTTTATTGCATATCTTGAGTACTAATTATAGATATCTTATACGATTTATGTGCATAGATATCTTATACGATTTGAGTACTAATTATAGATATCTTATACGATTTATGTGCATGCAGGTAGATATTTCATAAAAAAATCCGTCGTCTGACTTGCTGATTGTCTACGACTGTTAAGAACAGCACTATAAATCGGATTTACTTCATTGAATGCTTTTTCACAATTCTTTTGAAAGAGCAAAGAAATTCGAAGTTTTATAATGGGATCTATTGCGTCTCGAAAGAAAGGTGGAAACTTCTTCTTCATCTCTTAAATTAGCACCAGACGAGTTGTGTTTTATAAATTTCATCAATTGTGAATAATTTTGTGGTCATGTTATCTTTATCACAATTCAGGTATTAGAAAGGTGGAATTTTTCACAGTTTAGAAAGGGTAAAACGACGTATAACCGACGCTTTACGTCGCATAAACGAAGCACTTGATCATCAGAATGAATACGAATTAATTGGGACTTTGATGAAACGACGTATAAATGAGAAACATATAGATGGTGCTTTACTGTATATTGTTTTAACATATAGCAGATGTTATTACATAATGATGGACGTTTCAAATATGTTCTTTTCAGATTTATATTCCACGAAAGGCGTGAAAAGGAAACATATAACTTTAAAACTGCATTTATTCCAGATATTTGTTACATAAATTAATAAACTTCATTGCATACTTTCAAGCTTTTCAATAGTAAAACAAAGTTGCGCGATTTCAACTACAGAGAAAAATATCTGTTTTCAGGAAATAATTAATATTCGCAATAATCCTCTTCAAATTATAAATTTTACGGAATATATACTAATTAAAAAAGTATGTTACAGCTTTTGTTAAGTTTAAATATCCTTGTAGAAATGCATGCCTTTAAAACTTTTTACAGAGTAGTTCACTTCACAAATACAGTCACGCAAGAACAATGCTGCACAATCACACTTAAGCAAGCTTCGACCAAATGTATCATTAATATCAATATTTTGATTAAATTTGAAAAATTATACAACATGTTTATTTTCAATGATTACCTAAATGCTTGATTTATTATTTAGAATTAAGTAGTGTCCGAGGCATATCGTTTTTACTGTCTCATAGAAGAAGCATGCCACAAGAAAATATTGTAATCCTCAAGAAAAAAAAAACGAACTTGAGATTTTGAAGAGTCTCCTGACCTCTCTAATTCTGAAAGAACCATTTTTGAACTAACTCCCAACGAAAACGAGAACTCTAAAATGCAAGAAACTAGACTTCGGAAATTAGATTTTCGATCTTCATACCAACATTATGAGTTTTTATAAAATTTTGTTCGAACTCCTTATTCTTGAAATCTATCTATCTGTCTGAACGTTTGCATATGAAAAGTTAATAAATAAATAAAAAATAAAAACTTCAACATGCTAGATAGATGATATTTGGCATGTGATTTTGTTACAAAAATCGTAAACGCGCATGAAATTTCGAACTTAATTTGCAAATGTTTGGATTGTCTGCCGATTTCTCTGTTCATGCATATATGAACACGTTAACTCGAAAACATTTAAAGCCAGATGGGTTAGTATATGATATTTACACGAAAGCTGCAGATTTGCGTCTGATTTGAACTAAATTCGTCAACTGGTAGATTATCTGTCTGTGTGTATGTGAAAACGGTAACCGTAACCGAAAAAGGTATTACTCCTGTCCTAACGAGATATCCAGGAGCCCTGAAGGATAGTCGCTGCAATAGCTCGAGTACTGAGACCGGAGTCCTAGTAGCCATCAACGGCCACGACCCGACCCCTCCGATAGGACGTACGAACTATCATTGAAGAGAGACAACACAGCCCCCTCCATTTTTGTACCCCTAGGAGAAGCGAGACCGCGGTTGCTTATCCGGAGGCTTCTCATCAATGTCCCCCGAAGGAAGGTGTGAAAACTGTCAATGAAAAACGCATGGGAATTTGGTGCGCAGTTTTGTCTCCATAATTGTTGATCTGCATCAAATATTGGAACAAATAGGTCAATGCACAAAACGCACCGTATTGTGTAAGTTTTAAAAAAGTCGACTGGAGAAAACTCCAGACGGTTGATATTTAATGTGGTAATCCTCACATTTTTCACTTCTCGCACGGTTCATATGAAACCATTTAAGTTCATCAAATATTGTTTAATTTTTATAAAGACATTTAATTTTTTTCTCATAAATCTGACATTTGTAAGAAGAATTTCCATTGTTTTATAATCCACAGTTGAAATGCCTACAACCATTCTTATTTGCAATAAACTAGATAAATTAGTCGGAGTTTTATGCAACTTTATTTATCTATTTTATCTTAGATATTTCCTTTATTTTGTTGCAAATTCTTTTTCCAAGTTTATTTCTCCAGAATTTCGCCTTTATAAACATAGCTGAGAAAGTAAACAGAAGATGATTAAATTAAAAGTTTTCTGATTCAGGGCTCATACTCATGAAATCATGAGTTCTAAAAACATGTCTAGACAAGCTTCTGATTGAAATACGTCTGACATCTATGAATTAAAGGATTAATACTGGAATCAAAATTACGAAAGTAGCGAACTTTTTAAGAATATGTACTATGAACTTACAGAGAACGATCTTTCCGAGACATGTCGTATTGAAACTATATTTTGAAGTAAGATGGTTGAGATGTTGCAATAAAATTTTTGTCGCATTGGAAGAAATTCTAAATTAAAATATTTTATCGTTTGAAGAAATGAAGTATTGCGCATGTGAAATATACCACAGAAATTTAACCATTAATTTCTGCAATTATTTACATAGCGTGAAAACAACCAGAATTAAAAAGAATTACCAACTAAATATATTTATTAAATGGCTACAGTTAGACGCATTCTCAGGTGAAAATTAAAATAATCTCTGAAAAGCTAAACAGACATCTATTATTTCTCTTATGCGGCTGTCTTAAAACGTGTTATTTAACTATAGGATTTGGCGACATCTATGCCCAACAATGAATCACGAGATTTCACTTTCCATACGTAAATATGTTATTGAAGTTGGGAAAAAATATATTCAGAGATAAAAGAAAGGCCTAGTCACTTTACAAAAAATAATTTTTCCTAGGAACGGCAAGAACCTAAATTAGTTTTGCCATTTTTTAAAAAAAGAGTGAGGGTAAATTAAACATTTTAAAAGCTTCTAAATATGAACTTATTTTAACTATAATTAAAAAAAATTAAGGATTATAGTATTTATAGTCCTGAAACTTTTTTCATTCTGGAGAACTTAACCATATTAAGCTCAACCCTAAATGCTTTTGGCTAGGTTGCACAGTATAATAATTTAAGCGAGTAAGGTTTGGATAGCAAACCTGGGAGGATTGCTACGCAGTCCTTCTGGGGGTTGGCGCGCATTAGTGAGCAAAGGGGCAGAGATCCTTAGTTCAAAGAATTTTTTTTGCTTTTAGTTTTGAATAGACTAGTTTAGATATCAGATAATAAGGGATATTATTCCAGTTATCTCTACTAATTATAAAGGAGAATGTTGTCTGTGTGTGTGTTGTCGCTCTACAGGGCAGACCGCTGGAGTTCGAGCAACGAAATTTGGCAGAAATATACTTTTGAGGGTGGGAATGTGCACCTCGAAGCACTTTTTAAATTTCAATTAAGTAAAAATTAAGCGACAGTTTTGGCGTTTTTTCTTAATTACTTCCAAAAAAATGGAAAAATAAATATTTTTACACCATCTGAAAGTGTAAAAAAATTGCCTTTTTAATGATATCAATTAAGTTGCCATACAATTATTTCTCTAATTTTAATGAACTTTAAAATATTTTTTTGGCATATTTTACAACAATACTTTCCGTTCGCGCAATGAAATTCAAACTGTTTTCATTGTTTAATCAAGTATTTATTTGCGTGTTTCTGTTCCATTGTTGAAAGCTACGGTAATATCCTGGTGCTTATTGCTATATTTTAATCAGCATATTTTCATACAACTAACATGCCGCTGGAAGTAAAATGTGCCGCGCCATTTTAAAGTTAAAAGTGGAATAAGAGAGTTAGGTTGATTCCGACTGACGATGTTACATGACACAGACAGTTACTTGTCACATGCTTTTCACCCTTTGTGTAAGCAGGATCGGTGAGGGCAATAAAAAAAGACAGTTACTTGTCTCCATTAGGGACAGTCATGCAGAAAACGGACAAAACAGGTGCAGGACTACTGTAATAACATGTGTTAAGTGTCTCTCACAATTTGAAATTTAAGATTACTTTGTTAAGGGAAGCATGAATATCAAATTATATATAATAGAAATTATATTATATTGAAATTATATTCTCGGAGAACAAGCTGGTCGCCGAAGGCGGCTAGTGTAAAATATTTTAATGGAGCTTCATGGAGAAGTTTTTCGTATATATAATGTGATTCGAAATGTTTCAAATATAGAAATGAAATATTTTATGCGTGGTTCCTGGTGAATTTATTTCTTGAAGTTATTACTGAATTTACTCCTTGAATTAAATGCTCGTCGGGATGTGGGTGATGTATGTTGCGGGCATAGTGGAATAGTTACAGAGTTTAAGCTTCGTGACAAGAGGGTAGCGGTTTTGAGACCTGTTTTCGAGGGTTCGAGACTGCTTCCGCTTTTTCGAGTTCGAGACCTGCTTTCGCGGGAGATCCACCATGCATACGAGCCTGGTGCACGCTAAATCCTTTCAGGGTCAAGCATCCTCCTGCTGGTGTGACGTGTAAGTAGGACGTAGAAGGGGTCTTGGGAGGGGTGTCGACTCAAGTGTCGTCTTCATTACAGTTGAAAATTAGGGGTTAAATTAGGTTGATGTAATCAAATTGAATGAAAGTTGCTCCACGTTTTCTACCCGCTGTGATTACTGGTAAGAGGTTTATAATTTTTTTCATTCATTGAATAAAGTATTTCATAGAGCTTTAAATCCTAAATTCAGTTCAAAAATTTCCTTTCGGCAAGCCGGAAAGAGAAAGTAAATTCCTTCTGTCAGGAGATATAAGGAAAAGAAAATTTCACACATATCTTTCTCTAATTTTTTAACAGTTGAAGGAACCCACGAGAGTGCCTTCCAACGATGTGTCGCATGCATTGGTTAAAAGGCGATCGGACTGAGGGGGTTGAAAATGACTTTTCAGCACGTAATTTCTAGGCAATTGCAGCTATTGAAAAACTTTCAATGCAAAAGCTGTTCGTCAGGATGAGGCGTCAATTCACATAATTAAATTTTCTTTTTATCTTCAATAGTAAGGGAGTTGTGGGGAAATGAACAATTCCGCCACCCACCATTTCCACTCCCTTTGATCTGACCCCGGGGGAGGGGGCATCTCAAATTATGGAATGAGAAGTCGCCGGATAAGTAAGCAAGTTTTCGCTTCCTTGGAGAGTGCAGTGATGATAGTGTGATTGTGTTCTCCTCGTTTTCGATGACGGGACGTACCTTCAACGAGAGATTATAACCATCATGCAACTGACCTCAGTACCCGTGTTATTGTCGCTGCGATCCCGGGTGCTTAGACAGGGTGGGTTGTATCGTTATGTCTATCAGTGTGGACTCTAAAAATACTTCTGTATTCAGAGAATATCAAAAACAAGATATTGAACTGATTTCTTGAGAGATTTAGTGTAGAGAAGAGCAAGTATGGTAAATTTAATTAAATTGGAATACTTTTGGGAGTCAATTCGATCGATCGCTTTAGAAGCGCCTTTACAATGTAAAGGTTCTCCAAAACTCTCTCACCTTCTTCGTGACCTCGTATATAAGTAACTGCTTTACACTTTAAAACCCCACATTATAACTACGTTTTAAATAATCCGGAAGCTGTGAGCCGAAGGGAATCTTTATCCAGTTTGTCATTCCACTGCTTGTTCGAGGTAGCTTTAAATCCAGTTAATGAAATCTGAAGCTAATTGATGTGCTTCTTTCACTGCTACTCTTTAACGACTGATTTTAAAATTTATTTATTTATCTTTAATGTTTACAATTGTTAGAAGAGTTTCAATTGACAGAGCCAGTGTGGTATGGATCTGAACTAATGTTCGTGTCCCTCTCTTGGAAAAATTAAGTTACTATGGGTAGAAATTGGTTTGTTATTTCACGATTGCAGAAATTTGAGAAAATTAAAGAAAACGCATTCTGCGATATTAAAGGTCCTTCAGCGTTTTTCTTGCTTACTTCTATTTTCTCCCTCTTATATTCCGATATATCTTCCGGTATTTCGGATGATGTTATATTAATTAAAAAAAATTAAAATTTTGTGAAACGCTTTCTTAATGAGTACCGACTACCCCCGAAGTGACTGTGTGCCAAATTTTGTAGCTCTAGGGTAGATTACAGGGTAGAGCGATGCTTTCTGCGCGTTACGATTTTTATATCACACAATTTACAGAAAGTATGCCAGCCTAAAAATATTATCATGATAAAAATAATCATTTTTGTATCATGTATATTTGAGTCTGTTAATTAGCGCGTGCGTATGTGAACTCCATAACTCGTTGAATTCATATTGCTAAGTGGTTGAAATTTTACACGTGGTCCTTATACAAAAAGATGCGGTATCCATTTTAGTCTCTATTTTGGTGAAAATAATAGACGCACTTATACCATTGTAGAAAAATACAAGTCCTAAAATTCCTCGATTCCATTGAGCCGCTAGGCTGTGGAATGATTAAATAAACCACAAGGACGTGATTTTCGAATTCCTCCGATCCCCTTTTCAAAGGCCGTTATTCCTCCTTTTCTTCAAAGATTCCCTTCTTTAATTCATGGCTTGTCTCTCTCCCCGAACAGAGCTAATCAGCAAATAAATTGCCGGGTGAGCAGTTTTGTGGTAAAATGCGAGAGTTAATGAAATGATGAAAACGGATTTTATGCAGCCATTTCTCCAGGAAATACCCGATGTCTTTTTGTCCTTGCATTAGTGGTTTCGTTGGTGCCTAAATGCTCTAAGCCAAACTTATATTTTAAACAAACGCTGTTATTTTAATTGACTTGTTTCATGTTTGTAAAGATGGATTTAGCTTAGTTTAGTTATAGTCCAGTCGAATTTTACTTAAACATGGAAAAAATACATAACAGCAATTTTATTACTTCAAGTTGTTGGGTCAGCCACACAAAACATGGCACTATATTTTGTACCCCGAGATCGAACCGGATAAGAGGGAGGGAAATGCGAACGTGCGGTTTCTTGCGCTTAAATAAAAGGCTATTGTTCTGAGAGGAAAATGTTAAATTAAAAAGTTATAGCTAGTAAAAAGATCTATAAAATGAGCCGTCGAACGTTAAAATAGCTTAATCAGGGCAGGAGTGAATTTTTTAAAAAACGTAAATTTTAGAAAAGTATTTTTAATTTTTTTACAAATAAAGTGAAATGTTTGAAACTTCACGTAAATACGCATTATATTGTAGGGATAAAAATTTCAGATCCAGATATTTAATATTTCTTGAAAAATTCAACTTTTCGAAAAAAAGAACGTCGTCGGATAATGCCTGTAAGTACTTTTTATCAGCCCGAATTTGTGGGACGAATTAAAGACCTACTCTAAAAGTGTTGTTCGACAATATAAAATGGCTTCGCAATTGTACATTTGTAGAAAAAAGTGAAGAAAATTAACCTCGAAGTTGTCACTTTGTCTTATTTATAAGCCTAAACGAATTGTCCCCATCACAAAAATTTTTCCCTTTCGGTAAAATGCGTCCAGGCAAAAATAAGCGAGTCAAGGTGATAAATTCGAAGTTAATTTTCATCACTTTTTTCTAAAAATATACTATTGCAAAGCCATTTTATATTGGAAAACAACACTTTTAGAGTAGGGACTTACTTTGTTCCAAGAATTCTGGCTGATAAAAAAGTACTTACAGTCATTTTCCGACGACGTTCTTTTTTTCGAAAAAGTTGAATATTTCAACGAAATATTAAAGGTATGGATCTGAAATTTTTAACATAGATACTCTACTATATAATGTGTATTTATGTGAAGTTTCAAAAATTTTACTTTATTCGTAAAAAAATTAAAAAACACTTTTCAAAATTTACTTTTTTAAAAATTTACTCCTGTCCTGATTAAGCTATCTTAACGTTCGACGACTCATTTTATAGATCGTTTCACTCGCTATACCTTTTGTAATTTAAGATTTTCCTCTCAGATCAATAGCATTTTATTTAAACGCAAAAAACCGCACGTTCGAATTTCCCTCCCCTCAACCCCTCTTATCCGGTTCGATCTCGGGGTACAAAATATGTTTTGTGTGGCAGACCCAAAAACTTAAGGCAATAAAATTGGTGTTACGTATTTTTGCCATGTTTAAGTACAATTTGACTGGACTTATAAATATAAACTATGAATCTTATAAATTCTGATTTCGTGATTAAAAAAATCGTGTTTGATTTCCATTTTTTCTTCTTTTTTTGTTTTGAAATAGCGTTTTTGTATTTTTCATTCTTTTGTGAATTAATAAGTTTTAAAATTTCTCCGAACTTCTTAATCATCCTACACATGCAATCATAATTTATAATTGTTGTATGCTGTACATTGCTATCATAATTATTATTCCCCAAAATCATATCAAGTTCAATTAAATAACTGAATCCCGTTTTATTTAACTCTTCTAAAGAATAAAGGATGCTCTTCAGTAATATTCAGTACTTTCAGTACTTTAGTCCCTATGCAGTTTCTAATTTGATTATATTACCAACATAATTTATTTAAATCAAAGGCAACGTTTTTAAGCTCAGAAAACATATGTTAATCCCTGGCAGAATGCATTATTGAAGATAATAAATTGAGTTTTTAGGAAACTAAGTTTATTAATACCATATTGTTTCAGCATTCAAGAAAATATTCAATTAATTTTTCAGAAGGTTATCGAAACAATCTACTCGAGAAAGAGATTTGAAGAGAAAAAAAACTTCGCTCTTAAATTAATTATTTATGGTTAATTAAATCTGCTACCGTGATGTGATTATTATTTGCTTCATCAGTTTGATGCGGGCCTTTTTGCTTAACGTAATATTTTTTTGTGCTTGAAAAACTGGGATTGAAAATTATTTTCAGTCACATTATTCTTAATTAAAACTCATCATCTTAGCTAACTGGATTACGCAGTAAAACAAATAATTATGACTAGGTAACTAAATCCGCAGAAACAAAAGCAAGTGAAGATACATCAACCCAAAAAGGCTGCGTTAACTAATGAAGGAATGAACTAATGGAGGATGAGAAAAAAAATGACTCTCTCATTCCTTCATTTTTTTAAAATTTATTTTAATTTTTCAGTTTTTAAAAAACACTTTATTACCCGCAGCATACTTTTAATGCAGAATAGGCACGTTTAATGGATATACTTGGCGTTGCTTTTCTCACCCTTTATTGTTGGGTCATTTTTGACATTAGTTTAATAGTGTGCTGAAATACATACTAGTGAGATTTGGCGTTTTAATGACCACTGTATTTCCTCTAAAGTGGTTTAATTTAGTTACATTAACGTCCTGTTTTGAAGCAACACGAGGGTTATTTTGGGACGGACGTTGTGATTTTTAACCGCTGTCAGATCACAAGGATGACATCTGAGCTGGCAACCCCCTATTCAAACATCCGCACCACACCAACGGAAGGACGTTTGATTTGGTTAAACGTGCAACAGGCCTAATACACGATGGATCTTCAGTGTAATCGGATTTTTAACCTGGAACCCTCCGGCTCCGTGACTGACACCTTACTTCTAAGGTGGTTTGAATAAGGATACTTTAATTCTAACTATATGTAATTATATAGTATTTTATAATTTGGAATATATTTGTTTTACTATTCTAAAGGACTATAAAGTTGCATCTCAAAGTTTAAAATCATTTTGCTATCTTTTCTGGCGAAAAATTACCAATATTTGGCGAGCTTTTTGAAAGATAATCGTCAACTATTCACTCAATGGCAAACAAATAAGAGGTGATTTTCCCCCGATTTTTTTCCACCAAAATTTTGTCTTTTGAATTGCTGTGAAATTATCATGCCGAGGCAGTCTAAAGGTAGAAATTTGATTTTCCTAGCAAAAATTAATTTCAAATAAAATATAATTAATTTTGAAACTTACAAAGTCATGAAAGAGTATTCCATCAATTCAAAACATTTCAAACATTATAAAGGAATTCTCTCTGGTAAAAAAATTGCACCAACACACCAAGAAGACGATAATTTAGGAAAAAGTCCTCTCTTAAGACTAAATGAATATTTAAAGAACACGAACCCACATAACTTAAAGTGCTTAAAAGAATCTTCATGTTAACAATTCTCGAAGCGAAGAAGTAAAAGAAATAGTTCTGTCGAAGTTGAAGCTAGGGTTTATCGGTTAAAAATTCATGTAATTACCGGAAGAAGGGGGGTCATTAAAATTGGCCAGTGCTCTTTATTGTTCAGTTGCTTTTCCTGAAAACAATACTTTAGTCTTTAAATATCCTCTAAAATAGTATATAGACTACCGGGCTAAAGAGACGTTGGGGATCCATTCTCGCACACCATGTCGTCGAATTTAATCACCTGTGAGATTCTATGGTGATTGTGTCTCTTGCGTTTCCTGAACAGTTCTTTGTTTTCAATTGTGGGATTTCTGGATTTACATTTTATTTGTTATAAGGCTTTCGTATCGTGTAAATAATAGTGGATATGAGAGATAATTTTGTATAATTACTGTGGGATGCGGTATTGAAAGTATACCGGCATCAAAGAAAGATTTTATCCCGTTTGTGGTTTATTAATTGGTTCATTTCAACATATGTGCTTAAGTTCACTTTCTCTAATATGCATTAAGTAAATAATGCAGTTTTTTTTTTAATCGTTTTACTATTTTGGTCCCAACATCCTATCTGACACCTAAGCTGTTTCACGATTTCAACTGATTTGTATTTTGAATAGTATTGGCCAGAGTTAGCTTTATCACACAATTTTATTTAGCTTGACTTGTTTCATGATTGCATAGATGGAATTTCGTAATCGGATGTCTACAGATATGTAACTGAAATATGAGGACCATATGCCGAATTTCATTGATTTAAATCTTTCATTTTTGAATTATTGTGTTAACATAGCTCACAGAATTTTGCACAGATCTATAATTGAGGTACAAGAACAATGTGTTAAATTTCATTCATTCAGTTAGTTGTGTTTTTTAAATTATTCTGCTCATGTAATTTACAGTATTTGGCAATTGAAACGGAATAATTGTGTGTGAAATTTCGTTAATCACGCTCGTTACACTTTGCAACTATCGAGTTCACATTCAAATGTGTATACAGGAAGACTAATTTTTATCTGAATTTCCAAAAAAATTCACACGGATCGAGTGTGATGAAGAAACCACACAGATATTTTAAGCCATTTATCTTAGTGCAAGTATTAGTTATGATGCTTCCATAAACACAGAGAGACAGACATCATTGAAAAAATTGTTTTTTCTGACTGAGGTCTTAAATTTGGAGATTCATCAAAATCTCAAATTTTATTGACGACTAAAATACTTTCTCTTAGGGTACTTAATACTTTCTCCTGTCTACAATACTTTATCTCTTTTCTCTCTTCTAAAATAGTCTCTCTCTCTTCGTATAGGACTAAGTTCTAAAGTATAATGTATATATTTTAATTAATCAATCAACTATTTCGAATTGATTAAAAATGGCAAAACTGGTAGGGATACAATTATGAATCATTCCTCATTGCAGAATTAATATTTGAATTTTTTCATTTTTTTCGAACACTGCAAATGTATATAGTATTTCTTTAATTTTCTGATATGCTAAACTTGGAACAGTATTTTCGTACGTTTTGAACCTTTTGACACATTTATGAAACTTGTGCTGAGTTGACATTGATTGCCGAGAGCTATCTAGATTACTCAGAAAAGGAAATTAATATTGTATTTACGCTGAAAGGTCCGTGACGCTCACGTGATCTGGCTACGTGCCAAAGGGATTCTGGCAGTTTATGAGAATATAAATTTCTCTTTATCTGTCTACAAGTTAGCATGCACACAGGATGCTGTTTGATTAATGTATTTTCCTACATCTTTCAGCATTTTTTGTGTTGTTGATTTTGTGTATTTTTTCCCTCTGAGTTTTGGCAAACATTGAATCATTTTTCTAAACTAAGGGATCTTCAAACTGTCCAACGGATTGGTAAACAGTATGAATAGGAAAGATTTCAAATTAGTTTTGATTTCAGTGTTAGTAAACAAAACATAATTCATTGGAATTGTTATGAAATTACATGCACCGATATTTGTTTTCCTTTTATTCCTTTTACCTACTTAATTTTTAAATCGAATATTTAAAAGGAAGGTGGTTATCTTCAATGTTATAAATTTTTTTTTGAATTAATTTTCTGTCAGCATTTTTTTAACTTTGTATTTTGGTGATGCATTTTTTTCTGTTAGTGGATTTTGCATTCTTTTCACTCAGATAAAATGAAAGTTATTGTTAAAAGTAAAGTTATTTACAGAGCGAAAGTTAGTGTCAATTGAATCGTCAGTTCTGTTTTTCATGCTTTTTTTATTTCTTAAGTACATGAGATTTTCCACTACAACTTTCGTTAGTAAATCTGTTATTGTTGTTGTTTCTTATTCCACTTGCTTTAGTCCTCAGTTACACCAAGTCCAAGAGTCCGCTCGCCCACAGAAAATCCAATACTATAGGCGAACAACTCATGGCAAAGGAGGAGAGTGCAGCTTCTGTTGGCACTAGACCTTGGACGCCCGAGGGGAGAAGTCTGACTTTGTCCATTAGTAAATCTGTGACAATCAGATCTTAAAAATTGTTGGAGGGTTAAAAGCCCGTCTTAGATGGGCACAAGTCTTCTAGTGAATAAGAAACGCGCGATGACACTGGAGAGGAAACGAGAAATTAATAAACTTAAACTCGTGAAAAGGCCATCAATAGATGGCCAATAGACTTCATCGTATATCTGGGAATAGCATTCAATTAGGGTACACAAGCTTATGTGTTGAGATGTGTTAGAGGTTCAAGGCTTGTGTTAGTCTAATCAGTCAGCTGGGAGTTGTTGATCAATAGGCAAGCAGGATTTATTGACCTGGTGAAAGGAAGGTGTAAGGAAATGTTTGCTGACAGAAATATTGACTTCGGGTTTGAGTGAATCAATGTTGTTGTTTGTTTTACTGTTGAAATAGCTTTTGATGTACGCAAAAATGCTGCTGGTGTTTCATTCTGATTTTTGTAATTCAAATTTTCTGAGGTTTCTCCTTTTTTATAAACTCTTTCAGTTTTAGGTCATATCTTTCTAAAGAAATTGGTAATAGAAAGGAAATTGATATCATTTCTGAGAACTTTGCATCTATTTAGAGAAGATTAAACATTTTTCTGGCTATTTTTCTAATTTTTCTACAGAATAATTATGCAGTTCTCTATAAATGAAACATGCGTGTCTGTGCATTTCATTCAAAAGCAATAATATAAATCACCCCAAATTGAAGGTGGAAGATGTTAATTAAAAATGCTTATTATTGTTTAACCTTCCAGCGGGCACGCCTGCACAATTAATATATTTTTTATTTTCATATAAGTACTAAATTTATATCGTTATTTTCTTTTTAATTTGCATTAGATTAAATATTTCAAATAGTTATTATTTTTAAATAATATACATTTCTTTGAAAGAATCTGTTCCCAAAAATGTACTGTTAATAAAAAATATGAACTTTTATGTTGTAAGTAAACAAGCTAAATTAAAGTGACTGTAGAAAATGTTCTATTGAAACAATTTCCTGTATATTCACGTTAAAAAAATTAAATATTTGATTAGAAGTGTTTCTTTTGCTTTGAAAGCGTTATTTTTAAGAATTTGCAATTATATCCGCATAAATATCTGTACATTAAACTTTTATCCGAAATGCGAGAGAATAAATTCCAATGAATAAATCGAAAAGGCAAATATAATTCTGATTCAGTTAAATGCATCAAAGAAGTATGAATAGCTGTTTTTACGGTGTTCCGTTACAAGGTTCATTGAAACAGAAATTAATCCTAAATGCAGCAAATGTTTTAATTTATTTTCTATTCATGATATTTATCAATAGCATTTGATGTATACAATTATTAACTTATTCCTAAATTATTTAAATAATTGTAACTGCATGTTTGCAGATTTCTGATTAATTTCTTCATTCACAAGAGTTAATAAATTATCAAAGACTTTAACAGAAAATAAAGGACATTTGGAATCGCTTTCGAACTCAAGCTCAGAAGGTTCTATGTTCTAGGTATGAAATAAAATGACAGATTCTATGAAAAATGTATTTGAAAACACTTTTGTCTGTTGGGAGATATACTTATTCTATATTATAATAAAACAACTTTCTGAATGGTCTAATTATCGAACACTGGAGGGAAACAGAATTAAATCTTCCCCCAGGTGCTGATAATGTTACAAAATTTCCCAGTGGACACAGAAACCTCATTAACAACCCAACTAGTCCATTGTTTTTCCATCGCAACCACACCGAAGGCATCAGCTAATAGAATGAACTTTTTCGTTCTTGAAAAACTCTTTGGTTTATTGTAATGAAGTTGGAGGCTCTGTTGATGATTCAAACGTTGATCGAATTGAAACAGATTTAAATAAAGTTAAGGCAGTTTTCAGATATTGCAGGTATAAGCATAGTAATCAGAAATAATAAAAAAAAATGCATAATTCTTTTCAAGTAGGAGTTACGCGCCAGCATGTTTAAAATATACATTTTTATCCACCAAATAGTACAGATCACCAAAAACAATTATCTTAAAAATAAGAATTTAAATTTGCTTGCGAAGAGTTTTGAGTACATGCTTCAACAGAATGGTACCTAATTATTGAATAATCTAGAAAAATAGAATTAAATCTTCCCTTAGGTGCTGTTAATGTAACAGTGTTGTACAGTGTTCATAGTAACATCATTAACAGGCAAATTATCCCATCTCAACCACACAGAAGGCTTAAACTAATATGATGAATTATTTTCTTTTAATTCCTATAAGAAATCGTTAGCTGGCTTTTGATTTATTGTGCTGAAGATGGAGACTGTATTCATGATTGAAACGGTGCTTATGTTGAAATAGGTTTAAAACAAATTTAGCCCGCTTTCGCTAAATTTTCCGCTTTCTAAGAATAAAATTAGTAATCAGAAATAAAAAACTATGTAATTATTCCCAAGTAGGAATCATAAGCCAATATGTATAAAACATATTTTTTCTTCCACAAAATAATACAGATCATGAAAACATTTAGAAATAGAAATACCAGGAAATATGTTAGATATAAGAATTTAAATTTGCTTGCTCGGAGTTTTGGGTAAATGCTTCAACAAGAAGTCTGATGTTCTTTCACTTCCTTCCTTTTGAAAATGTTTTCCTATATGGGTATAACTTTCGTTCTGAATTTGGTTGCCGTCGATAATTGTGAGGAGCTGCTACTAATTCACAATCATATGGCAACAGCTTTTTAGTCATTGAATCATGTCTTCATAAATTATCCTTTTATGATTAATAAAAAAGCATCATACAGAAATCTCTTTTTTCCATTTCTTGCCAGAAAAAATTTCATCTTAATATAATTTGACACAATTACAAAAGGAAGATTTCCAAGGCGACATTTATTACATAGGTTTCTATGATAAGGTATTGTTTAAAAATTACTACACTCATGTCCATAAATTAAGGATAATTCAGAATCACACAGAAATTGAACTCTAAAATAAAAATTTCACCTGTAGAATTATCACACACATCTTGAAGAAGAATATGCAAATTACAGGAAACCACCAGATGGCGCGGATAGTACATCACAATGACGAGAGTGTAAGAGAGGGGTATATAAGGAATGGTGGCAAAGAAGTAAAATTGTTCACAAGCGCTTTAAAAGCCTTTCAGTGCAATAACCGCATAGTTATGGCACAAAGGAAGCATTTGGATGATTTTTTACGTGGTAGAATTATCGGACGACTGGAATGTGGACGT
>BGPR01029603.1:0-19179 GCA_013235015.1 Araneus ventricosus | reverse complement strand
CGACATTGATTGCATATTTATCTCCATGCCGATAATTGCCATTAAAGGGTGATAAATTAATTACATATTAATGAAACAACGACATGGTTTTATCCGAAACGTTTTTAAAGAAAACTCTACTGCACAGACTGAGCTACTTTTTTTATCATTTTATTTAGAGTAAAGATTTTGGTAAAACCATCTGTTGAGGTATATAAATTCCCATTTCGCGTACCATAGTAAAAAGATTATTTACCTGCGTCTTCATATTTCCCATCAATATTAAAATCATTTGATTCAAATTTACAATACAATGTTTCTTCCGTACTGTTAAGTATCATAAGTTTCGTACAATTTGAAAGAAAATACATGTTATAATGTAAATATAATAAAAACATGCAGAGATTCAAATTTTCAATTTAATTCTTATTGAATTCGTTGTGTCTCTTTGAATCTCGTAGCTACTCTCCAAGCTCTTTAAAACCTTACAGAATCGCGTCTACTTCATTCATTCACAGTACACTTATTTATAATCTTGCATACGAAACTAATTCATAACAATCACGCAGGCCACGTCTATACTGGCTGATGACGTCACAGGCAAAAAATACTATACGACAACTCACGGATGCAGTCTATCCGTTGTAGGGCAACCATTCTTTTCACTTATTAATCTCTAGTTGTGCTATTCCAAATCTGACGGTATTTTGTCGCACGAAGGTTCGACCGACTGTCACTGCTGACCGGAAAGAAGTTTTAACGTCGAAGAAACTCCTTAAGTTTCCTAACTGATCAGAAGCTTAATCGGTTTATGTTCGGCTTTGATGGCGAATCTCACTAACCAGAGGGCGCGCAAAGTACTTATATTAATCCAGTATATACGAAATGAATACTGCCATGATGGTAGGTAAATATATGAGTAAGAGTCAACATTAATGATTAAAGTTCAAATTAGGGTGGCATTCTAAAATCCTTTTTCAGATTAAAAGAGTATATATGGAAATGGTTGTAGTATTTTATTGTATCTATGAATTAAAAAGTGGCCTTCCGGTACTGCTCGATTTAATATTCCCTTCAGCAGTAGAAATGCTGAAACATTCTTCTTTCGGATTTTCGGTATTTTTGCTGGAAAAAACATGTGATTTTTAGCCCGTGAGTCCTCCGTTTCAAGTGCTGGGTTTCACGATTTTAATTTGGTGGCCGCAGTATATGACTACCAGTGGTCAGGCAGAAATCACGATGACGAATAATGATACTAATTAAATTTTCAATAGTAACGATCTCCTTTGCCGAGTTTGGCATACTTTATCCAGGAATGTATGCAAGCTCTTTAAAGCTTTTCAGCTGCGAAGTCAATAATTGGCAATATATAAAATTTTACACCAGTGAAATTATTTATAGAGCCTATATCATAAATATTATTTTCTCTCTTCATTTAAATCAAACTGGAGCAATTTAAGCCTTATTCCTAAACATTCTGACAGGTGAGCCAATGAATTAAATTAGGAAACGGCGGTAGCGGTTTGCTGGAAAGTCAAAGGTGTATTAGCAATATGAAATCAATGAGTTAGAAATATACCCAAACATTAAAATTACAATAATAGGTCGTTCGAACAGTACAGTTGGAAAGTGTTGTCTTCGCCTTTAAACTATCAGAAAATCAATGGAAACGTAATTTAGGGAAAAAAGCGACAAATTCGTTTCTGCGATAAAGGCCTTTTAGACTGGCTAACCCCAGTCTAAAGTTTATCTTTGTGTTCCTACCAAATGATTTTTGAACTGGTTAACAAGAGGAGTAAAATAGATTCTTATCTTTTTGCATTTTTTTTATTTTAGCTTTTAAAAAATGAGACTAGAACTCAAATGATTAGCACTTGATGCATGAGGCACCGTAGTAGGATTGATTTTAAACGGGAAGAGTCTCATTTGCGATGTAGATAACAAATCATACAAGTCTTGCCAGATATTCTCTGCAGCCCATTCTACGTAGGCATATACATGTATTTGTTAATTTTCACATTTATTAATTTTTTTTTGAAATGAGCCCTTCCCAATGATTAACCCAAAAACTAAGAGAAGGATGCCTGTAAAATTTATTATAACCAGGGATGTACATTTCTTTTAGCTACAATGCAACAAAATTGCTGCACCCCCCTGTTAAAATATCTGTATCGTTCACTCTTACTATTATTCTTCGTCGAAGAAATAGCAGATGGATAAACTTAAACTTACAGCTAAACGCGCCTGAGCGGAACACGACATATCGTGTATCGTATTACACACATATATCGTGTTGTTTACAAAAATAAATGCAACTTTTTATTTATGTTATCTATATTTATAATAATAGTAAATAAAAAGATTTTATAAATAAAAGGTAGCTTAAGTTTATAAGAAAAGACAACAGATATGTAATACGATGCACAAGCCTATATCTCTTAGTATACGCGCCCGCTAGATTAAAAGGCTTCAGTAGGTATATGTAATTAAGGTTTATTTAAAGCATCACCCTGTTTCAGAAATTCGAATTAAACACAATTTGTTCAAAAGATAAGGCATCAAATTTTGACAAGTTCAAACTTTAAGCTCGAGCTAATATCAAACTTTCCAAAGAAACTGTTTATGAGTTAAGGGCAGTTTAAAATTGGGTGCTCTAAATTTAATCAGAATATTACTTTTAATTTTTCGATAAATTTCCAGATGTGATTAATCTATAATAATTATATCTCCTTTTCGAAAATTTGAGACAGAAGCAGCAAATTATATTTACCAGTTTCTCCATCATCAATGCACGTACTTGCAAATCTGCCCTAATATTTGAATTTAATATTTCATCACAAAATTAGCACATAAACATTTTGTGTATTTGTATTTTACCAAGGAATCGAGGAAAAAAATGAAGAATCTAAAACTTTAAGTGAATAATTAGAAATAAGTAATTTACAAGACAAGACCAGATGGGATTTTAAACACAAGAGGCAGGAAAAGAGTCAATATTTCTCTTTCAGCTCTTTGGTTTGAAAAAGCAATTTACAAAATTACGTGCCAATCAATATTTTCGAAAATATCTGCAGAAACAGAAGGACATAACAATAATTAGAAGAATTCTATACTACTAATATAATGGATACAAAATCAAAATTTGGGGTAAAAGTAAACAAATGTATTTCATTACTGAAATAACAGTGCAAAACGGTCAAGTTTGTTTATATTTATAAACAAACCAGAGGCCAATTAATTTGATATTGCAACGCTGAGGGTGTCTGATGTGAATTTATTTATTTCAAAGCAATATTCTCCTCAGAGCAATCTATCTACAGCATATAGCATACAGTATATATAACACTCGACTTTTGAGAGGGTGATTCAGGGTTCTTTTGACAAGACTTTGCAAAAGTAAGAATTCACAAGTAGAAAATTAAAGATTTCGTTTGCAAGAGGATAAAATAAAAAACAGATTTTTGTTCCCAAATGAATTTATTAAGGTAGAACGTTTACAATTCGATATGATTTACAGTAGTCAGGTGATCCAGTTTCTGAGATAAGTGCAGTTCAGGGTAAACATTGAAAAATTTGATTCCATTCACCAATTTCACATTCATCCAACAATTCAGGATTTTTGTTTCCCAAATGGAGTTTATTGGTGAAGGTAGTTTACAATCAAAACCACCGGGTAGTAAAGTCAGGTGATCAGATTTCGTAAATTAGATGCAGCTCAGGATAACGGCCTGAAAAGTTTGATTCCCATTCTGTGGCATCCTACGCTCGGCGTGGGATTTTTTTTGTTCCCCGACCGGAATTTATTGGTGAAGTGGTTTAAACTAAAACCACCAGTTGCGTGAATCGGGTGATCGTTTCGTAAGGATGGGGTAACGCTCAAGGGGTGGCAGCCTGAAAAGGTTTTAGTTCGTTCTGTAATTTTATTCAAGCCTCTTCAGCAATTCAGATTTTTTATTCAGCCAGAATTATTCGGCACGATAGTTTACAATTCTTTAATACCGATTTGCAATCGTCGAATTGGGTCGTTCATGGGATAAGATGCAGCTCGGTCAACAGCCTGAAAGTTTAATTCATTCTGGTGGATTATCTACGCTCAGCATTCAGATTTCAAGCTGGTGGACAGAGCTTCTGATTTAACTCCATTTTATTTCTTCCGAAGTTGTAAAACATGAACGGCAGAAATATTTGTAAAACTGTGAAAAGTATAAGTTACTCGTTTGACGAAAGCAATTCCTGGATATTAGACAGCACATTAGATGCTTTGAATTTTCTCACTCATTTTCTCTTGAAAGAGCATCTTTAAACTAACCAAGCAAATGAAATGTTGGTTCTTGATATAAAAAGAATGGTTCAACTCCACCTAACCATTTAACATCTTTCAATATAAATTATGACACACAAAAGCTTCTCTCTTTTAGAAACATATATTGCCTATAAAATATATTCAAACGTGTGAATTCAATTCTCCGTTTCAAAAATTTTTTAACATATAGAAAGAAAATAGATCCATAAAATTTAAAAGAAAATTTCCGGCTATGGTATTTGTTTTGTATATATTTATCAAGATCAATTGAATAAATCACGTTACCTAAAAGGAAAGCCGTTGCATTTTGATAGTTTTTTGTTGATAGTTGGATGTGAGGAAGCAAATTGATTTTAATGAATGTAAAGATCTCACAGTTGAATAGAATTATCTCAAAATTTTATAGAATAAGTGGTATTTATCTAATACGTATCCTTCAGATTATAGAATTAAAAAGAAATACATTACACCACATGGTACTTCATCTACCTTGTTCATTTTCTGCAAAGACAGAAGTTGAGACAAGGCAGGAACATGCAACAAAATGATGATTCACATGTTTATTTAGAAAAAATTGAACTCTTTTCTGAGAAAATAAGCAGTAATGGTTTCTATATTAGATATAACAACAGTATATATCTTTAAAAGACCGGAAACGTTCATTTTTTTTAATAAATTCATTTTCCCAGAATTATATGACTTCTATCTGTGAATTCATTGTGCTGAATAAGATGTGCATTCTGACAGAATTTCCTTATTCCCAAACACGAGAATGTTAGAGTTCTCTTTTATGTACTGATTTTCTCTGAAGGGGAACTCTTCCTTTTCCAAACTATTTTATTTTATAGTTAAAATATATTAGAACTCAATGATGTTGCTTGCAGATGCAAAATTTTACACTGTTGTAGCCAGTTTAAATCTGGTAATTACACTGTCCCTATATTTAATATAAAACCGTTCACAAATACGTGAAAATGTACATGAATATTATTTACTCAAATAACTTTCAGATTTAAGATTTCAACATTTTGAAATTCAGGATTAAATCTCAATAAATTTTCGAAATTAGTTTTTTATCAATGGAATCAATTTACGTGACGTATCACATTCATAGTTGTATTTCTGAGCATGCCAGATTATCCGCATTTTCTCTTTTTTCTCATTGATCTCTCCCACTAGAAATTTTTTGTATTTAAATGATAATCTCTTTGTTTTCTAGTATAAAACTGCCATATTGTATGTCTTTCTATTTATCTTTTGAATTATAACACAATGGTTTCATAGACTTATTTTCCTTTCTAGTAAAATTAGAATAATTTGAGATTCAATATATTTTAAAGCAAGGCTTTTAAGCTGTAGGTCTGAACCACCAGTAGGATCCTGGCTTAAGATAATATTGTAATACAAAAAAAATTCTAAAACCTTCTTGGCATAGACATTTATGTATTTGTAAGCAATAAAAATATATAAGAAAACCCTTACCCAATAGAGCCTTTCATTGAAAGATGTCTCTGTAATAAATTTCTTTAATCATAAACCCAATTTTTTATTTAATTTTAATTTGGCGTCTAAATAAAATTTTTTAGTTAAAAATATAAAGAAAAAATTCTCACCGAAAAGAAGCTTACTAGTAGATAAAATTTAAGACGCCTAGGTTGCAAATATTAAATGAACAATATATATTTTTATTAGTGATCTTGTTGTATTTAATACAGTAACTTTGCTCATCCATCTCTACAGCCAAAGAAATTTTCGTTATTCACACAGACCTAAAACTTTTTCCTTCAGTTGTGCAATGCTTAGCTGTTCTAACGTGCTATAAATATCTGTAGATATTCAAGATTTTCTCCATAAAATTATTGCCAGTTCTGTTATTTTCCAATTGACTCAACATGGGCAGGAATAAAATGTGAATCTATGTAAAAAAAAAAGTCAAACATTCAAGAGACTAAACAACTCTATCAGTTGGCAGAAACAAGCTGTTCTAACAATACCCTTAATATCATGAACATTCAAGTTTTCTGTAAAATTATTGTAGTTCATGACTATTAACCATTCACAAATTATCTTGTGAATCAAGTGCAGGCATTGATTATGAACTCAAGCTAAGAACCTGGGAAAGAATTAAAATAAAGTAGAATGCTTTTCCAAAATACATTGAATAATGTCATTTACAGATGGTTCAAAAATGGAAATAAGTCGATTACTTGCGCTTTGTTCATTATGCGACAAAAGCAAACTAAATCATAAGTATGAAAGCTAGCCTATCTTACAGTTTGTGGCTGTGAAGTTTTTGCCATACAAAAGTTTATTCCATTTATATTCAGACCACAGACTCTGTGACGTTAAATCAAATATCTTGATAAAAATCGT
Source organism: Araneus ventricosus (assembly GCA_013235015.1). Lineage (NCBI taxonomy): Eukaryota > Metazoa > Arthropoda > Arachnida > Araneae > Araneidae > Araneus > Araneus ventricosus. The sequence goes on along the minus strand of BGPR01029603.1, from coordinate 12,524 downwards.
GACAATGATGGTAGAATCTGTTTTAACCAGGGATTTAGTAAATAAAGAAAAGGCTGAAATATAGAGGACGTGTAAACTAATGCTGGGTGAGGGAGCCCACAAGGGGAAATAGAGATGAGCAGGCAAGATTTGTATCAGAAACTCCAATGAGATTTAGTAGATCTGATTTCCTTATTTAAAGAAGTACAAATAGAAATATTGTAACTAAAATTAGCAAGAAAATTAGCCATTTGGATGGAGTGAAAGTCTAAAAAATGGAAAATGTAGACAGAATAATTTGCTCAGAGTGTGACTCGACTCAGGTACTGAAACTATTACAATCAGATTATATTTGGACATGGATGTGGTGCTTTCCGAAATCAAGATGTTTGGTGTGATTGTAAATGCCAATGTGGAGAAGACAGAAACTATAAACATACTACTATTAGATTCTCAGAACTGGGATATTTGTGAGACAAATACAAAATTTAAGTTAGTAAAAAGAAATTCAGCAGAACTTGTGCATTATAAGCAGTTGGTTTACGCAGTCGACCACACCATTAAATCTTTATTCGATTCTGTTCGGCAAATTGGGCGCACTAAATTGATGTGGCGTGTTTTCATTTTACTTAAATGATTATAAAGTTTCTTGTATAATTGCTTGCGTCTGAGGAGTTTGGTAGAAGCGTCTGGTTGAACAGATTTCCTCTCATACAAGTGCTGACTTGTGCTATCGTGCTGTTTGGGACATATAGGCACTCTTTGTACTCAGGCTGTTCCAGCAACTTTGGAGGCTCTGATTGGACAGCTGATCTGACGGAACTATGTTTTCATTGTTTATTTACGCCTGACCACGTTCTACCATGCCATACTCTTTCAACCTGGCAAAATAGCGAAATGTTCTTGTGTAATGTTCGCTGTATTAGAATTAATCTCCCCTTCTTTTGTAAGCAGAGTTGTGATACGTTGAAGATGAAACCATCATTTGAAACAACCTTAAAAGTGTTTCGATGTGATAATGGATGAAAGAATAACTGAAGAACTTTAAAACAAGATACAGTGTCTCTGTTGGTGCGATGTGCAGAAAGTGACGTCAGATTCACCTTGATAAGAGCCTCAATTTTACAATGGTATATTCAGGAAGCAGTCCATGCAGGCAGGGACGGCTATGCCTGCCCCATGGGAGGTTGGATGGCTTCAACTGGGGCAGGGAACTCACTTTTGTACCTCCATTTGATCATCTGGAGGCAGAATGGAATATTAATTTACGTAAAAAGTATTTAAGATTGTCAAAGATATAACCTTTAAACTAGGATTGTACAATGTCACAGCTCTACTTGTAGCATAAATATCCACTTGAACATTCAGATTTTTTTCCATAAGTGTTATGATTCTGTTGTGCACTTCATTGATCAACAAGCAAGGAATATAGAATGTTCAGACTTTGGTTTTCCAGAATTCAACCACTAGCATCCAAGAGGTAAACTTTGCATTCGCGAAGTGGACTCAAAGTACTGGATTAATCCCTCGTAATAGTTGTTGATACAACATGAAACACTTAGTTACGCAGTGCCAGTTTAATTTGCAGTCTTGCAAGAAGTTTAAGGAGGAATTCAAACACAGTAAGCTAACTTGAGGTAAGACATTCAAAGTAACATTTGAGGATATGTTAGATTAAATAACTGTAATATTACTTGAATTGAAAATTATGCAATACTTCATTTTCGACACCATTACATGATTCTCCACCTCATTGTCGGAAATTTTTTTATTTCTTCAACTTGTTTTTCCGTTTATAAATGGCTTCAGGAATACTTATACTTCTTTGGGGTTGCTAATAAATCTAGCGGCGAATTCTCTTCTCTCTTCTATTCCTTCAAATCTTCAGCATTTCAAGGTAGATTTCGACTTCCAAATAAAACAAAATCTGTACAGTCTCATCTGGAGAATAACGGCATGTTTTGATTCACATTCGAACAATCCAGCAGCTTCTGAGATGTGACGTATTTCATGTCTTGCCCATCCATCACAGCACCGAACAAGAGTCTTTTATTTTCATAGTTATTAGTAATATATGATTATCTAAAAAGAATAAAATATCTTTCCTTATTTTTTATTTCTGCATTATTTTTATAAAGTTATTGTTATTTACATTTAATATTATTACTATTGTTATTATCCATTTTATGAAATCAATTATTATAATTTAAAACTACATTAAAAGCCTCATAGGCCATGTAAATTTTGTTAGGAAAAATAAGCAACTAGATGGATAGGATAGAAACAGCGAGCCGCAGCAAGTCGGTGTTAGCTTGATGCCTTTTTAGCATTGATCTCACCCCTTCCACTGGAGAGAAATCATGCTGTTTCATCGTCATAAATCATGTTTTGGGTACAGGGACATGTTTTGGTGTCAAAGTCAAAAGAAAAGCACAGATTTTACTGCAATTTCACGCACCTGAGTATTATCTGTCATAATTGCATAAAATGGACTTTTGCTGATGCTTAGACCTTCAGAAATATCATGGGCATTTAAACGATGATTTGATAAGTGTTTGTAACCCATATTGGGTGCCAAATCTGGGCTCTATGGGGGGGGGGGGGGGGCGGACTCCAGACTTCCCACTTGAAGTTTTGTAGCAATTCTTGAGTTTTGCGAACAGTATGGGTATTGCCACTCAGGAAGATGACACCATGACTCAACATGTCAGGGCTTATGCGTCAGATTGGCTTCACGATGACCCAGTGACTATTTCCTTCTTAAGAAATTGATGGAACACTTATCTGGAACAAGGTTCTCTTCAGACAGTGAGGTGAAAACAGCTGCCGAGAACTGGCTCATTGAGCAGGGACATGATTTCTACTTTTTCGGGCTAAACAAATTGGTCATGCGTTCAAATAAATGCCTAGAAAGATTTGGTGATTATGTAGAAAAGTGATCGGCAAGTTTTCCTCTTAATCCCTTTCTGTATTTTCTGCCTATTGTCAATAAATAATTTTTTATTACTCCTGTAAACATTTTTTTTGGATCAATCCTCGTATTTGTGAAGATCGTTCTTTCGCGTAGGAGGTTCTCCAGATTGCGGATCGTCTTTAGTGTGTATTCAAGCCTTTATTTGAAACTTCTGTACCATTCATAGCTTTTGAACCGTCCAAAGCGATCCCCTTGATAAGCTTGTTGCAATGTTTCAGTAAAGCAGTTTGTCAGTGTAAAAGTTCTAGACGCTAAAAAAACAATTATCGAAAACAGAGAAGATGCAAACTCAAGATTAATACTGTGCAGAGTCATCATTAGTAAGTTGACGCGTTAAAACTCTACTTTAAAAGTACAGTTTAGTTCTTGGCATGTCATGTATAATATGGAAATTTGTTTTCTTTACTGCATTCCGTGGAAATTGTTATGAATTTTAAATATGTTACAGAAATAAGCATTTATTTGTAGACAATTTTTTAACGATTTGTAGCATTTTGGTTGGCGTCGCTTGTTCTGCATCTAAAATTTCGGCAGAGAGTGTTAAATTTAACACACTCTCTAGTATCTTTTGATTATACATTAAGGATTTTGCATCTTGATCTTTAAGAATGTTTCTCATATTGATATTGGACAGGATTCAGGCCACAAAGGGTATACTTTTGATTTATAATCTTACCCTTTACAGAAAATTTTGTCCAATTTGGAATCTTTATGGCGAGTGGTCTTTGATAAAGTTCGTCATTCGATTTCTCATTCATTTTTTCCTTCTTGAACATTTTTTACTTTCTAAATTATTTTTCATGTGTTTTAAATATTAATCGTTATAAACTTCTGTGGATGCAATCACTTGAGGCTGTTGTGTTAGTACGCTAAAAGATGTATTGTCATCGTTTATGTTTAAATATGCTGTTTCTTATCGATACTTTTCTTTCTTTTTTAATTTTAATTTTTGTTTAGTATTTCTATTATTTGTATCTGTATTATGTTCGAAATAACTGCATATGCGCCTTGATATATAATACTAAGAGTTTTTATTAATGTTTGATTAATTAATTTAATCAATTTTTAATTAATATTTTCAATAAAATTTAGTCAATTTATAACTGTTATTTATTTGAAGGCATTGATCTATGTATTCGATTGTATTCTAAATCGGTTCAGTACAGTTCCTCGTCTGTATGGACATATTTCTCACATGAGATTTTCCTAAAGCTTTATAATCAATTTAATTAATGTATTTTAACAACTAGAAATATTATTCCTAGTTATTACTTCAGTGTTCATATCTGGTAAGGAATAAAAGCTTTCTAAACAGAATAAATCCAAATGAATTTTTAAAATTTATATTTCAAAAATTACTGCCAGCATATGATATAAATATGCTAGAAATTTTTTTCTTAATTTTTTCTTAGATTTTATTCCTAGTAAATTAACAAATTTGCATTCTATATTTCTTGTTTTATTCTGGTGAAAATTTTATGAATAACAAATTTTTTAATGATTTGATCTTTTATTTGTAGACATTTTGTATGGCAATACCTTTATTTGATTGAGTTCAGAAGAGCTTGATTTTAAACCAATTAATCAATAACAATAGTATCCGAATGCATTGATGATTCCAAATTTAGCATGCAAACTAGTATGTTAAAGCAGATTTTATACACTTTTTTTCTTAAATTGACGTTTTAACATATATAATTATCAGCCAGATGGGACATTATCCCTACCTCAACTATTGTTTAAAAATGTCACTGAGTTGAAAGAAGCGTCTAAACGTGTTTAGCGTAAGCTGGTCCTTTCAAACAGAAAAATGTTTTTTTAAAAATTATTTGTAAATAAAAAAATATCAACCAGTGTTCATTAAAGTAGTTAGACTCGTTCATCTTTATTCAAATTTTAAAACATTATTTATAAATTTTACTTTTCCGCCAACTCGATTTTCCTAACCAAAGGATTTAAAGTGCGTTATAACGTGTTTTATGTCTGTAAATATGGAACTTAGTAAACGATTTTTGACTAACCTTCCTGATCTTCTAGAGTTCCTTGAAGGCAATACACTATTTTATCATTTACAGAATTTAATTATCAGTTAATTGATTAATTTATTTAAATTAAATATAATTTCCATTCCAACGGCACCAGCTGGTATAAAATTAGAGAAAAATCCATTTTCAGGTTCCATATATTTATAGTAGTGAATCATAAATTGGAAAGTAAAAAATTTGAAAGCAATTAAAACAAAAAATTCTACTATTTAGTGCACTAATAAAAGTGTGTACCTTTAAAACTTTTTAGTGAATTTATTTTTTGCTGCGGAACAAATTAAAGCTAAAATATACCACTTAAAATTAAACAAAAAACACGAAATCGGATTCATTTATCAAGCAATGCTCATTTTAAAAGGCCTGTTAACGCAGAACCATGTAACGAAAATGTTTTCAGTCTTATATTTCAAATACTAAACTGATTACAGCTTAATCATTATTTTTAGATGTTTGCTTTCTCGTGGTGCTGTCTGCGCGCTTAATGTGAATGATTGAAATTGGTTTAATATTCCAAGCTTGAAAATCAGTTCTTCAAATTTTTATGTTCGATAAAACAACTTTACTTTGTATATAGTCAAAATAAAATGTTTTTCATATAATGAATGGCTATTTTAGAGTTTGATGCTACAACAATTTTATCAGCAACCCGTCACTCAATGGACAGCAGTTTAGAGTATTTCATATCGCAAATATTTTGCTATTGTTCGACAATTCAATCAATATTTATTAACACGATTAATGTTCCAAACATGCTTGGTGGAGTATGATTTTCTACTGCCTAGTAAAATGCTATAGCTTTGCTCTTGTAAAAAATTATTCGTTTTGATTCATATTCATGCATTTTGTATTATTGTATTTCATTTTCTGTTATTTTTATATACCACGTGTAATATAACATGCATTCAAAAGAAAGATGATGCTGAATTCTATAGCATTTCTCATATCACATATCGAGAAACTAAATGATTTGGCAAATAAATATGTAACTACAAAACTCACTGTCTCCAAACATTAATATAGTTTTATAATTCAAACAAATTTACCAATTAATTCATACTATTTTCAAAACATTGTGTCAAGAATTGGATGAAATCTTGTATACTCAGTGTGAATTTTAAATAAAATTTTGGATGGCGTTTCAAATAATCGTCAGTTATTTGTTTTATGAATGAAGGTAACGATTTTATTTTAGTCTTCAAGCTGTCCTGAATATAAAAAAAATCCCCCAAATGGAAATGTGAGAGTTTTGTGTTTAAGACATTGCATAGCTAAAAATTCTTAATTTAGCAGAGAGTCAAATTAAATTCAATTTACCATTTATATCAAACGAAGCGTTTCTAAGGAATTAAAGTTCATTTAGAATGTAAAATATTCTTCTAAGCAAGAAAATTTGAAACAAATATGACGGCAAGTTAATAAACTAGTTTTCATTTAATCCAAAGAACTATAAAAAAGAACAATTTTGCTTTTAATTTTTCATATTTTTAAAAACAAACTTCATTTCGGTTTATAAAGTGATATTATACTATTTTCTTTTACTATTGCTTCCTTCAGTCAAAATTTTGCATAAAATCTATGAGATTCAGAGAATAAGTTGATTTTTCAAATTCGGCAAAGCTCTTGAACTCTCCTATTGAGAATACATTGTGATTTCAGACCATTTTCCTTCACAGACTTTATTTATTTACCTACGGTGACGCAGTCTAACCAGAGGGTGTAAGGCACTAATTTGGAAGTCAGAAAATAGAAAACAACAACGATATAGATTGAAGCAAAACATTATATCAAAATTGTATTATAAAGAATGCAAAAAGCAATAACAAAAACAAAAGTCCTGAACATTTAAAAAGACTAAGCTAGTGTCAAAGAATAACTGTGAGGAAAAAAGTTCTTGAGAAAGGATCAAATAAAAAAACAGAAAAGCAAAAGACAAATAAAAATAAAAAAATAACATATTAAAGACATTAAAACATATATAACAATTCAATGAAAACATTTAAAATTTAATATCATAAAAAGAAATCGAAATTCACACAAATGCTAAAGAAACAAAAATATATTCTTTGAAAATATTCCTTCTCTCAAAAAGCTCACTTCAGATGCAGCTGGAAATCCTAATGATATATTTCAGTTTCACAATATATTGTTAATTGTTGTTTATATATTGTTAATTCAAATTTTAAACCATGTGGTTTTGTTCACGTCAGTAGGTCTATTTAAGTGAAATTTTATAGTAAAAGTTCAGTTAAAAAAATAGTTTCCTAAGAACATTGCAGCCTTGTGAACCGAATTTACAATTTGGCGTACTGAGTTATTTGAAACGATATAAGCATGAAATAAATTAATCATGGCCTGTTAAAAAATACAGAATGCCCACTTAAATAATGGCCACCCTCCCTTAACTTCAGAACGACGGCTGCTATAGTCGTGAGAGTAGTGTCTAGGCATAGTAAAACGTATATGTGCTATGAAATGAGGCCTGTTACAGCTCCATCTGGTGGTAAATTCCGGAGTTAGCTTTCCGATCTCGAAAACGGTGCAAAATAGGGAGAAACTGTCAATACAAAGTTGCAGAACATTATAGATTAAGTACAAGAAGACACCTTGTGCACATTAATATGAAGAACAGAACGCTTAAAATGCACATTTGTTCGTACGCATTTTCCGAAATTGTGACGTCATAAGATATTGGAAAAAAGGAGAAAATATTATTTTTTGGACAAAAAATGACCCCATTATACTTTTTCCTGTGGGAATAGCACAAACCATTGCTTGTGCTAGCGTTGCAACTATATGCTAAAACGTGTGCTAAGTGAAATTCAAACAAGGTCTCAAATCTGTATTGTAGATGACGCAGAGCACTTATAACACCGAAAATAAAGGTATCTTGTGATAACTAACTTTTTTCTCTTTTCAACCCGCTTTGTAATGTCACAATTTCAGAAATAGCGTAGAATCAAATGTGTATTTTAAGCATTCTGTTCTTAATATTAATGTCTCCAAGGTGTCTCTTTGTACTAAATTGATTTCTCTCCTATTTTGCACCAGTTTCGGGATAGGAACGCTAACTCTGGAGTTTGCCGCCAGGTGGTGCTGTAAGTGGACTCAGAGCATAGTGAATAGGCGTTTTACTATACCTAGACACTACTTTCATGACTTTATCTGCCGTTGTTCTGAAGTCAAGATGGAGTGGTCCATATTTAAGTGGAAACCCTGTATATCACGTATTTGTTAGAAATATTTAACCGCTTAACTTAACAGCCCGAGAATACTCGTGCATCGATTTATCGAAATTTTAGTCTTATAAACTAAAATTGAATCATTGATGAGCTTTATAATTTGACACAAAAAATATGTAGGATCCATAAACATCTTAAGTATCCTATGCTTTCTTAGATGAATGAAAGCGACTGCCCCTTTCCAAAACAGGAGGGGACATCTTATTAGATAGCAAAGAAAACTATTCAGTTAAGTGGTTAAAGTAGGGTCAACAAAACTAATGATATATCCTGTTTTAGTCCTCTATAATCATGGATATAAAAGTATTACAAAGGTTAAGCTAAAGTTCTCCCTCCAGGCATCAGGTTTGCAACCGAGTAATTAGAGCTATTTCTCGACAAAATAAGAAAATCTTTGTACCTGAGAAAGATGTTATTTACTCGTGAAAGTAACATAAATTTCAAACATTAATCATATCAAATATATATCTATGTTTTATTATTATTTTTGATATTATTATCTAAATACATACACATTTTCTGATAACCATTTTTTCGTCATTCGAATCATATTAATTAAATCGGTTCAAAGTGTATTTAGAAGAAAGAGCACATTTATTTTCAAAAGTGAATGAAAAGAGATCTGAAATGAATTAGCAACACATTTTTTATTGAGAATTTTTAAACATGCATGAATTTAATACAGCGCAGAATAAACATATATATTTTTAAAATTGTACATCATTGCTGCTGATAGTGGGAATTGGTGTCTATTATTGCATCACTTTCGTCTTTCTTCTGAATTCATTTTATCAATGACACAGATCTGAAATAAGAAATTTATATTTAACTAGATATTTGTTTCTGAAGGCATATCACTGAACTTATAAAGTTTGAATAAAATAATCAAACAAATAAAATCTATTAATCTTCAAACACATGAATTGTAATTATACTCATATATGTGTAATAAATTATATTTATTTAAAATCAATAATTTTTTAAAATTTTATCCATTTAAATCCAGAGTTTACATCGTTTCTCTCGGAGGCCTGATTTCTCTGGTGACAAAGTTTCGTTCCCGAAAATGGAGAGTCGCGGATTCGAGACCTAATTCCACCAATGGACGGGCAAGTACATTACACCGTAAAAGTTAACTTTATTTTCATACGTTCTCCTGCTGATGTGGAAATATGCAAAGAGGGTATCAAGAGTGATGATGTGCCCTCGCTATCCGACTACTGTTATTAAAAATCCCTTTATTTTTCACCCAGATCACAGTATTTATCATATTTTCTTTTAACTCATAAATTTCTATCCACCGCGTATATACAGTAAAGCACCGTTTATACGTTTTTAATTTATATGTCGTTTCATCACAGTCCCGATTCATTCGTATTCATTGTAATGATAAAGCACTTCGTTTATACGACGCAAAGCTTCGGTTATACGTCGTTTTTTTCCCCGCTCTGAAATGTGAAAATCTCATCCTTTCTAGCATGCGAATTGTGATAAAGATATCATGACTTCGAGATTATTCACAGTTGATGAATTATAGAAGACAGATTGTCTGATACTTATTTAATCGATGAGAAAAAAGAATGTGAAGACGTTATTTCACTTTCCTTTAAAGATGCAGTGCACTCCACTGAAAAAACTAGGAATTTATATCTATTATCAAAAGACCAGCGAAAAACATTCAATGGACTTAATTTGATTCATAATGATGTACATAATACTCCCCAGACAATCTGCACGTCAGACGACAGTTAAAGATTTTCTTAATTAAACGCCTACCTGCATGAACTTAAATCTTATAAAATAAGAAATGTATTATTAGTTTTGAAGATATGCAATAAAGTTATGACTTTTCTCACGTTTATGATAAATGCTTTGTTTTAAAAATAATCATTTCCATACTATGTAGCAGAGGAAACTATGGAGACTTGACCCTACGTGATTTTCTCAGCTTATGAGATTATTGGTAATTTTTGTGTGCCATTTGTATTTGACCTTTGGTCACATGGTCATTTTGAGGGGATTTTAATTCCAATCTTAAAAGCCATCGTAATGGTATATAGTTAAATATGTTTTGGGAACACAAGAGTAAATTTTCACCTTTTTCTTCCCTCAGTGGATAGGAAGTTTACTATCTAAGATGTGATTAATTAAAATGTTTCTGAGTTTTAAGCATATTTCTAGCTTTAATTTGATATATGACATTATGCAGTATTTTAATTCTAAGTGGTTTAATTTTTACATTATTTTGAAAAAGTCAAGTTAGGGATATTTGACCCTAAAACGTTTAGAAGACTTGACTTTATCAAAAGCTATTGCAGCTTCGATGTTGTAGCCGACCGAAGCGCATTTTGTGGTTGGGATCAGTTTTCTGCTTCGTGGAGTTGATCGGCAATATGGCAACTCAAATATAGAGAATAATTATTTAAAAATTGTTTGTTACTAATGATTTAATGAATAAAATTTATCTTTATTGTGATAGTTTCAAATAATGCAAATAATTATTTTAGTAAGAATTTTAACAAGAATTGGAATATATTTATTCCATCTTTCCTCTCTTACGTAAAAAGGATTTTTATTCGTTTATTATTGTAATAAAAATATTTTCCTCGACCTATTTTTTATCTTTTGGTTTCTTTTCAAAGTTTCGCCATTTCTATTGAGTTCGTCTTTCTTTAATGATTTGAATTTTCCTCTCGATTATATATTTCTATTCTCTTGTTTTTTTCATTTGAATCTTGGAAGAACCAAGTAAGTCTATCAAGCTTTTTAAGAGAAAATAAATAAATGATAAAGTTTTCTGTGTTTAATCTGACATTTTTTCTTGTGCTTAAACTGTATTATTCTGGGGAGAATCTACCATGAGTTAAGGCATTCCTACTGTAGGGTCAAGTGTTCCTAACCATAGGGGCAAGTGTCCTTAGCTTAGGGCCAAGTGTCCCTAACTTAGAGTCAAGTGTCCCTAGCTTATGGTCAAGTATCCCTAAGGTTAGGGAGACATAACCCTAGTCGATTTTATGAAATATATTTATTTTATGATTAAATGAGATATCAGTTTAGCATAAGTACATTTACTCTTCTTTAAAACAAGTCTTTTTATGATGATGAAAATTCAAATATTAGAGAAATATAAGAAAAAGTAGAAGTAGGTCAAGTTTCCCCTATTATGCTAGCACTATAAAAAAACTCTAAAATTAATACTTTTAAATGAATTCTCATAAGTACCCTTTAATTTATAATAATCCAAATTGCTTGGTAAAATATCGATCATAGGTCTTTTCATTTATAGGTCGTTTTACATCAATCCCTTGAAAAGACGTGTAAACGGTTCTTTACTGTAGTTATAAAACTGCAATAAGATGATTGGTTCTTCCGTTTCTCCTTTCTGATTTTTATGAAGATAAGGTGATTTATTTATAATGCTTTTCTTCACGTTACATTGTTTAAAGCTTTGCTAGATATTATATTATAAAATTATTTTAAACGATGTCTGAAAGGTAGATTTGAAAATGAAAATTCTGATCTTTTCCTTCGGCGACTTTATAATTTTTAAAAAATTTCATTTTTCTTTCATGTACTCGTTACATAATGCTTGCGTGAAATAAAAGATTTAATTTTAGTCATTTATAATGACATTTCAGCATATTAGCTCTCTGTTTTGCTCATATTTTTCATTACTGCATATAGTCCATTTTGAAACCCCTTATGGCCTCAAAAGTATCTGACTTTCGGCATCTAAATTGAATTTATTCTGGATTGTTTCAATAATTCCTGTAATCTCCCATAAAATAAAAATTTAACAACTAAACATTTTTCATTGTTAAATATTTAAAAATTGAGATTGAAAGATAAATGCTAGGTACTTAGTTCTTAGTACAATATATAAGCTTTTTTCTTAGATGGAATTAGAGATTATTAGTTTTATTTCCTGTGCTGAAGAAAATGTTTTTGCGTTATCATAACAGAGTCTGACGAGAGAGTGCTTGATTGTGTGTAAAATTAAATTTGTAACTTAAAAAGGGCTTGGGTTCTGCTATGTGACTGTATTCAACATTGAACACAGTATCCCCATTTAGCTTCAAAGAAACGAATCTCATGTCCCTTTTTTCCTTTGGTAAGACGACGTCTGAGAGGAATTAGTTCGTTCTGCTTAAACCCCTGATTACGTAGTTATTATTTGGATTTTTGTGATACCAATAATGAATATGTTGGTATATAATAATTCAGGTCACAGGGGATATAATTTTAACTATGAAGTCATGCCCTTGACAGAAAATCTATCCACATTAG
>BGPR01029602.1:0-19181 GCA_013235015.1 Araneus ventricosus | reverse complement strand
GGTTAAATCTGGAATGTAAATAATTCAAGTATATTAAAATGCCACTGAACTGAAATTTTATTGCGAAACCTCGTTTTCAAGATACGTGAGGTTTATTGAGGGGTAGATCTCATAATATTGAGATGCTATCAATATACTAAACCAGCACCTTCCACTCTTCCACAGCCCAACGACGTAAGAACGATCTGCCAATATACGAGAAGCGCAATGTTTTTTCATAATAAAACACAATGGACTCACGTACAAATTAAAGCTCCTCGTTAACGTAATTTGCGTTACATGGATGCTGAATATCGGAAGAATTTCTGCAAATTCAAACGTGTCTCTGAGTTACAATTATTCACATCGCTAGTAAGATGTAAATTAGTTTGAAATATCATTTCATTGCGAAGGGGCTGCTAGTGTTACGAACCTTGTTACAAATATGAATAAAACATTCTTTGCAAACTGAATTGCAATTGCAAATTGAATTGCAATTACAAATTGAACAATATTTTTAACTTTTATATCTTTAAATGTGTTTATGCATTGTTAATGTTTTATAGACAGTTGCTATTTGAGGTGGAAACTTCACTATATAAAGATCAGATAAATAAAATAGAAAATAAATAAAATCAACAAAATAGAAAAATTATAGATACAAAGATGCAAATGTTAAATGTATCTTCCATAGAACGAGGAATTGTTTAACGAGATGCATGTGAATATATTTCAATTTTTCTCGCATTATACGAATTTACGTTATTCAGCAGTCCAATGTATATTTGGGGGTATTTTTTAAACTGCATCTAATCTATTAATTTATTTAATATACTATATATACGTGAGTATATATTGTGATGTATTTCAGCATAGCATGAAGAATAGTGGAGCCTTCTTTATCAAAAATAATATATTTATTGGACGTGTGTCACAGCACAAACATGTAAAACAAACACATACACTTACATCACAAACGTTACATCACTGACTGACATCGAATTCCATCTTCAGTTTATTATTATTTTCCGTTGCTAGGCAACGTTAGTAAAGACACAAATGTATTGTTGACACACTATTTTTATAATATTTAGAAAATAATTTTGCCAAACTATATTTTTAATTAATTTCTTTCTCAGCCAAACGATATTTTAAAATTAATTTCTTTTATGACCAAACGATTTTTTTATCTATTTAATTTCTTTTCTTCAAATATTTTAATAATTCTACAAATATATTTTTTTATTAGTTACGAATATTAAAATATATATTATATCTATTAAATTAATGTATATCAGATAAAGAGAGTGTAATCGGGAGATTATACGTAGTTATTTGGGAAGACGATGACTATAATGGATTGCCGAAAAGAGTGAAAATATATAAAAAGATCCAATCGCTTTCGGTAATGGTTTTGGCTCTCTAAACAAACAAGCGCAAGCCAAAGTATTTACCAAGCAACTCCGGTTAAATGTGAGAAGGTGAAAACAGCATATTGATTGTTCGGAAGAAAGGAAAACGACTGGTGTTTACTAGGGTGGATCGCTCGTCTATTAAATATTATTAATCAAAACCTACCTATGCGGAAAAGATTTTCTATGGTATAGAGATTAAGAAAAAAATAATAAAAAAATTAAATTTAAAATTTAATACTGCCACAAAGGGGTTGAATTTTCGAAAAAAATGGAAAAATACATAATTTTGATTATACGATTTAAAAAAAAATTATTATTAATCAAAACATACTTATGCGAAAAGATGTTCTGTGGTATGGAGATTAAAAGAAAAATAATAAAAAAAAATTAAATTCAAAATTTAATACTGCCGCAAGGGGGTTGAATTTTCGGAAAAAATGAAAAAATACTTAATTTTGATTATACGATTTAAAAAAAAATTATTATTAATCAAAACCTGCTTACACGGAAGAGATGTTCTATGGTATGGAGATTAAGGAAAAAATGATAAAAAAAATTTAAATTCAAAATTTAATACTGCCGAAAGGGGGTTGAATTTTTTAAAAAAGGAAAAATACAGAATTTTGATTATTGTTTATACGATTTTAGATCCGAAATAATTGGTTTCTTTGCAAGATAAATAACCAAAAGTTATGATTAATGAGTAGTGAGTAGGATAATGTACATTGCAACATTTTATGACTCAGCTCCCCCTCCCCACACCGTCAAATCAGTCCGGTTAAACAACTAGAGCAGTAGGCAATCCCATCTTTTTCCTGTCTCCTGCTTTATCCTCCCACCCCTCCATAAGTCAGAAGTGTACTTTACCAGTGTTAACCCGAGCTAACTGATTGTTGCAATCGATGGCAGGAGCATGGAACATACCTTGCATTATCAAATGAGAAGAATATACAAAAGAGCCATTCCGTCCGTTTATTAGCTTCAGGAAGAGTTTCTTCCTTTGCAGAGTTCATTAATATTGAGGGGGGAGGAAAGGGTGTCCCTGAGGGTCGATTTGGCCGCAATCTGGGTAACAGGTTCCGGGTGAAAACGAGAAGGAACTTTAATTTTCAGACGCGGCGATAGTTCCAGGAGCATTTTAGTGGTCCCAGTTGAGCACATTTGTCCCGACGGTGACGCTAAAGTGAGACCCCAAACAAACAGTCACGTTTATCTTTCGCGATTCTGATTTCATATAACTGTAATTGCACGCATTCGAAATAATTAGAAAATGTTCAGATGGTGCAAACATTATTTTTGAAAATTGAAGGATTTTTACATTTGTAAATATTATTAACACGTAATTTTCCCCACATCATTTGTTTAAAAATTTCAGGTGCACCATTTGCGTATGGTCAAAAGGCTGCAATGCAATCATATAAGCCGCATTGGTGATGGTATTGAGAAAAAATTTGCTTTGAAATATAAAGTTAGTTAAAGTTGTACTTTAAACTTACACCAGTTAGTAACGAGCTTGGGGAAAAACAGGCATTTATGCGAAATACGTGTTGTCAGAGTGTTTCGATAAGTTTTGCATCGTGTGTTATAGAAAACGTATTATCAGGTGAAATTTAAGTTGTTGTAACTGTATAGATGTTAAGTATTGTTCGCAATGATTTTTTTCTGATTGATATGAAATAAATAATCAAACATTAAGTAAACATGGTTTTTAAAGGAAGAGAATTTTATTGAACAGCGGGAAGTAAGAAGTACTATAAATGGATACTTGAATTTAAATCTATGTTAAAAGCAAAAAATGAGAAGTGAAAGTAAGAAATGGAACGAAGTAGACCAAGGAAGAGGGATATTTAAAAAAATATGACTGAGATATTGTATTCCTATCCTGTAAAAATGGAATTGAAAGCCACCATCACGAGAAGAAATGGGAACATATGCCTCAGATTTATGAAAAAAGGATGATGCAAAGAAACTATTCAGGCTTTTATATAATGTGTGAGGGTAGAACATATCTTACTTTTATTATAGAGGAAACTTTGTAGATGCATTCTATAGTAAGAAAAATGTGAAATTTCGTAATGCAATATAATAGTAAAGTAATATTAGGAAGAATTACGTCCATGAAAAATAGAATAGTGTGAAATATTTGGCTATTGTAAGTTTTTTATAATAGAAAAAGTAAAACGCTTTTTTTTATAAGAAAAATGACATAAATTTTCATTTCTTTTACCTATGTTCTGATTAATTTTTAAAGATTTATATTTTTCTCCACTTTTCCAATCACATAAAAATTACTTTCTGTTTTTTTCTGTGATGTCAGAAACAGGAAGTCTTAAATGTATATTACGTCTTTTTAAAGCAAGTTTGAAGAAAAATCAGAAAATTTAATCAGTGTTTCTCTCGGCGAAAGCAACGAATACCATTGATTTCAAAGAATAAAAACCTTCCTAACATGTGACAACTTAGAATTTAAATTTATAAAGCTTTCCTTACATAGTGATATTTCACACTACGATATCTTACGTTTTTTTTGTGAAACGAAATGTAAATCAATACAAAAATATTCTGTAGAATCGAAAAAAGACAATTTCGACGAATTATCTGATTTTGATATCGAAATATTTACCTACAACTAATACCTATTTTACCTACAACCTATTTTAAGAAAAAGTTAGTTCAACAGTCGAATTGACAATTTCTAGTAACTATTATTCTTTCTTGCTGTTCTTTTATGTATATGTTTTAACCGTAAATCTTCGAGAACAATTTTCTGAAAAAATTACTTGAGCAACACTTTTTCCCCTTAAAATTACTAGAGTTTTCTTCTGAAAAGAATCCTATATTTGAAAAGCAGTTATATTACAAATTCTAGATTATTTATTATTGTTTCGTTACTTTTACTGAAGCTTAAAAGTTGAGCAGTCCTCAGAAGGTAATTCTTATTTAAAATTTTTTGGAACGAATTCTAGCAAATCTACTATTTTTCGAATAAACCCTTGTTGTTCTTTGCTCTTCAAAAAGAATATAAAATAAGCAATTTGCTAATGAAGAAATATTGTATTAGCGAGATTTCAGTAATAAAATAAATATATAGAAATTTCTTATTCCTCAATATTTAGAATTAAAAAAATTGCTGATAACAGATCACACGACTGTGGGATGTTAAAAATTGTGCGGACAATGTATATAATAATTAAAATCTTCTGACAGACGTTTGTTCACATCGATTTCTCTGACAGATAAATTTTCAAGAGATTATTTATATTTATTGAGCTTCGATATCGTTTGAATATTAGGCTTAAATATTATATCAGATATGATGACGAAATTAAAATGAAATTCATAAACAGCATTACAGCAGCCGTTTCAACTTTAAGATAATTGCAGACAGCCTAAAGCTAAATTACTGTAAAATTCGTTAATAGATCTAGATATAAGGAATTACTAAAAGATTCTGCATTAAACTTATAATAGGCATTAAACTTATAATAGGCATTAAACTTATAATGATAAATGTAATTTATGTCACTTAGATAGATGTCACTTATTGGCAAGGAGAGGAAGTTCTTTAGCTGTTTTATTTGGAGGAGAGAGAGAGGAATTCAAACACTTATGCAGAGGAAAGCTTTGCTCTATGTGTTTGCAAAAGTCTTTTAAACTATTTAATTCGCATTATTCCCTATTTCATTCTGTTATTGCCTATTACAGTATCTTTTTATAAATAACGCAATAATTTTAATTGTTTTAACAATCTATTATAAACACTACTTGCAGTAATAACAATTCACTCATTTCATTGAATTCACACTAATAGTTTTCTTTAATGGTATAATTTCAGGTTAATCTGTCTAAAATTTACAAAACACCTTCCAAAGAAAAGGCGAATTTCAAATCTAACTTATGACAGGCAAGTTACATTTTTTACTTTGTTGCTTAGTACTTTGCACACATCTTTTCTCACATTTTCAAAACTTTCTATTGTGAGAGAATAGTATCAATAATTTTGGTGCAGAAAATTCAATGTTAGTCTATTGCTCTTTCTATATCGTCCCCAGAGTTTGAGAGTTTGAGATTGATAGCAACCAGTCGGTGAAGAAGAAAAGAGGTATCCTATCCATAGAATCTCCGATAATGCCCAAATGCCGAGATAAATGTTCCTCCTAATGAGTTGCAGGATTGGACGCAGAACCCATAATCTATCGAAGTCCGTTTCTTAGTCTTAACAAAGCGACAGAACATTTAAGCCGTCTGAGGAGAATATCGGCGTAAATGATTCCACTACTCTTATCTGTTTACTACGGATAATTCATTAATTGATTGCATTTTAAAGGAAGGTGATGAAATTATTTCCTGCATTTTAAAATAAATTTTGAATAAGCCATTATATATCATTTATCTCGTGCTAGATGTAGGTGAAACAAGAATCGATTGATTTTCAAAGAGGAATTCTCACAATTTAAAAATTTTGCAGGTGGATAAATAAGTAACATCGAAATTTGGGCCCAAGAGAATTTAATGCGTTTCATAGTAGAAAATGAAACTATTGGCGATAACAAAAAAATATTCCAATTTATTAATTTTTGCAAAAAATTCAAATTTAAATACTGCAGAAGCCTCCTTTTAACATCAAAGAATATAAGCGTTTCAGACTTTTAATGAATAAATTATTGTAAAATTAGAAATTTCAATGCAACTCCACTAAAATTCAAAATTTATTTATTTGTGAGTCAATATAAATTTTAAGACTATAAAAAATATATAATTGAAAGTAATTCTTTTTCAAGTAAAATTCAGATTTTTAAAAAATCAGAGAAAATGATGATAAAGCCTGCAATATCAGTGAAACTCAAGCAAAATTAAAAGTTTTTTTTATTTGCAAACAAATTTAATATGGAAAGGTACTGACATTTAAGCAGAATTTAGTTTCAAATATAAATTCAGGAAAAAACGATTATAAAGCCACAAATATCAATTAAACTCAAATAAAATACAAAAAATTTTTACTTGCAAATAAATATAATTTTAGACTCGAACAAAATAAAATGTAAAATTCATTTGTTTTAAAGTATAACTCAGATTTAAAAACAAAAATAAATTATAGTAAAAATGTGCCACAAATGAATTTTAGTAATTTTGAGGGTCAGTTGAAGGTCCTCGTGGGTAAGGCTTTATCTTCTGACAAAAGGGGTGATGTTCTTCTTAAATGCATATTATAGTTTTTCCGATACCGTAGATTTTTCTATTCATAAACGCTCTTGGGGTCGTCATCAGATCAATGGACATTCTCAAATTAATTTCTGTTTTCTTTGGGGAGTTATAGTTGATATATATTTACTTTAAATGACGAAATGGATTAGCGAATTCTCAGAAGTTTCGAACTCCAGTTTTTGTTCGTTTGCCATGTTTCTCCATAAAAGTCATCAATCAAGCATTTTTTCTTCCCATATGTATATTGGTCGTCTAGCGATGAATAGCAAAATTACTGTTAAAAGTGGTCTTCTGAGCAGAAGTCCGTTTCTAACAGCATTCGGAAATTTTAATTCTGTATTGCAACTTGACTGTGAATGACAGAACTTTAGGTGTTGCACCAAACGATGCAACTACCTTCATCAAATCGAAAAAAAATCTCCCAAGTCTGCAGAAGTCCCCTTTTAGAATCAAAGTGTTCATAAGAGAACAATTTAATTACAAAGTGATGCATATATTTGTCACTCACATAGCTTATAACACAAATCTTTAAAGGTTCTGCGATCTGCATTATATTTTGTTTGATAGAAATTTTGTCTTACCATCAATTGACATATTTTTGAGACAAAAACTGCGTAAATTCAGTAGAAATCTTTTAGAGTTACACAATCTTGCTAAGTGAGTATTAATGAGCTTTCATTTGGAAAAACATTTAATGGAATGCAAATAAATAATCGAGATTTTTTTAAAAGAGAAAAATATTAATTTCAAGGCTTGTTTTTATTAAAGACATAGATTATGCACATTATTTTAATATTTGTATGGTCTTTAGTTATTGGAACGAATCATGCAATATTATTTGAGAAACATACACAAAAACAAAGATAAACATGCACAAATGCAACATACGTAGCCTCCTATATCAATTGCCTCATCTATATAGAATTGATTATTAGAAATTAAGAAAGTGAAGTTGTATAAGGCTAAAACATAGGCCATTTTTTTTTAAACAAAAATAATAAATATACACGGTAAAAACTTTAAAAAACACAAACACGTTTTGGGGTAAGTTTAAATATGCTCTTTAATGTATTCATTCGAAAATCTTCTGCTATTTCTTCCAACTCTCGCTGCATTTAAATACATTGCTATTTTCCTGTTAATGCATTTCAGTAATCAGTATAATTTGTGCTCATAAATGTTTCGCAATATTTGAAATGTTGCATGAAGAATCAATATTTAGAAGAATAAAAGTACACAAATTAAAAATATGAAACTGCAATATTCAATTTTTATATCTTTAGTTTAAATAAATGTTTGACAACTTCTGCCTAAAAGGAAACAGCAAGGAATTATTTAAGCAATGGAATTTAAAATGATGAATTCTCTTTCAAGCAAAAAAAAAACTATGTAAAAGAATAAGCGCATGAGGAGAAATGAGACTCATTTTGGTAGGCTTGTATAAAAAAAATTACGAAATATAAAATAATGAAGAATCCTAATCAGTGTAGTCTTTTTTTCTAAAGGAAAAATTATATTTTATATCCACTGTCTGGGAAAATTGAACTGAAATAAAAGGTGAATGAACTAAATCTACTTTTTTTATTATACGAGACGAGAAAAGCGAGCTTCAGTTACCATATAAAGCCCTCTGAATTGATTATGAATCACCCATCTATTTTTGTTATCACCATTCCTTTACCATCACCAAACTGCTTATCCTTGTATTTCCACCAGTCAATTAATTACAGTTCCCGTAAGCTAGAGAAAATTCCTCCCGTTCTTCTCAATTGAAGATAATGCTGAGAGCAGAACTATCTGTCGAAGTTTGCCAATTCTTAAGACTTCCGGGTTCTCTTTTGATAGCATCTCTGGATGGAAATATGAAAGAAAAGTTCTCAAGAACGAAATAACTTATTAGCAAGAACATTCTATTTTCTTTTCATAGTTAATAGAAGAACTGTAGTTACTGAACAACGAGCTAACGTTTCTGGAAGAAACAGGCACTTCTCTTTTTCTTCTTATCGCAGATTCAGTTAAGGAAAGTTTATTTCCTCCCTTTTATAAGGTGGGAAAAATTGGTATAGGTCTGAAGAATACTCTTTCTGGCACCGAAGAATCACTATATATGTGCTTTCGCAGTACTTAATGCATGTTTATCATAACATATAATTAGCTACGACTGAGGAAAAGATATTTAAAACGAGGATTTGAAAAAGAAATCGAATTTATTATCTTCTTTCAACCGTCCATTCTTTATTATAACTATACTAGAAAATCACCCGTCATGGTTTGACGGGTGCAAATTGCATCTTCATTCGAAAGATTTCCCTTTCAAATCTGAAGTGTTTAAATAGATATATATTATACGATATAAATAGATATATATAATAGATATATAATTTAACATTGATTGAAAACAAATAAAATAAACATATGCATTATGACAGGAAATATTATTTTTATTTACATATTTGTTTATTCAAAAAACCTCTTGGTAAACAACATTCAGTGTGAAGTATTTTTCGTTGTCTGACAATTTTCCTTGTGCTTCAGATGTCTTTGTGTAAATTTTAACGTTGCCAAAAACTATTATCCAATTATATCATCACGATTGCACTAAATAATTAGATGCATCGTGGCGCCCAAAATATATCACTCGCACGATATACCACTTACGTAATTTACTACTTTCTATTAAAATACAGAAATTAATTTGGAATATATTATTAATATAAATTAAAATTTCTCGGAATCTATTGGTCATAGCGAGATAAATTTTATTTCACTATTTTAGGGTATTAAATTTGAAATTAGAACGACAATTACTCTTTTAAATTTAAAATGACTAAAATTTAGGTTCTTTAACAATGAAATAATGCTGTTTCACGTCTCGCAGTGCTATGGCGCGAGTTTTATTGTTGGTGACGTCAGAGCGTTACCGAGAGATCTGGGCTATTATATTAGTAATTCTGAAGGAATCCAAAGTAGCTGAAATAGAGTATTTATACTGAGTTAATTGTTTTGACATTAAACAGTGTTCAAGTTTAATTTATTTCAAAACATGCCAAAATCTTTTCAAGTGTCAAGTATGTGACAGAAATTTTGATTTTATTTCGAACAGGAAATAGAAAACTATTGGTAGAATGTTATTTTAATCAGTTGCAATTTAAACGTCGAAGTACGATCCAGAATGCATGATATTTTTTTAATTTGTTTGTTCAATGCTTGTTGTAGCCGCCTTTATGGCTCCTTATATGTTTTATACTTCAATTTCTTTTCTCACTGACTATGGTGATTCACACATTTAAGAATTTAGCGATTGGCAAAATTTGATCAATGCGCAGTACTCGGTATTTTTCTACTCTGGGAGATAGATTTAAATCGTGATACAATGAGCTCATATTTTGCAAAGCTTGGGTCAGGATTTCTCCGACAGGAAAGTTTCTTATTTACCATATTCTGGGGGCCAAAACAAAGAGATTTTTTTTCAAAAATTGTTCTAATGGGCTTGTTTAACTTGCCCTAAGCTTGATATAGATAAAGTACGCCATGATGACTCTTTGGTATCGTGTTGCAAAATCAACAACTGTATATATAATTTGAAGTGTACTATTTGTAATATGAAATACGTGGGGCAGACTAGCAATAGTATCAATATTAGAATTAAACAACACCGATATGATATTAAAAAATATGCAGCACATTCATCATTTGATGCTGCATAAGTGCTCTTTAAGCCCAATAGCTTTGACAATATATCTATTATAGTTTTGGATATTATTCCTGATAAAGACTGTCGGCTTTTAAAAGAAAACCTTTTTATGTTCCAATACAAAACGATTATTCCTTACGATCTTAATGACCTTTTCAATAGCAGACAAATTTCTCTAGACAATTCATGCTCATTTTAGCTCTTTCATAAACCACATCAGAAAAATTCTGCATGTCGCAGAGGAAAAAAGGATTATGAACAATTTTTTAAAACAGTTGCTGATATTTTTTGAATTAGAGACAATAGAACTTTCGTTTGCTAACAACTGTATGTGGGTTCCAGTCAAGGATTTTTTTCTGAAAATCCAGTTTGCTAATAGATTTCTTTTCGAATCTCCATTCTTATAAGTCAAATAACTTACATTTTAAAATTCTCATTCTTGATCTTATAAAACAGAGGTTGTCGAAAAATCCTGCTAAACATCTCATTAAAAAGATGCATTTCAATTTTAATTTCTAGCATACTTTTTTTGAAAAGATTCTTTTCCTACCATTTTCGAGAATGCACAGCAGTTTCTTCCCATTAAAAACATTTGCTTACAAAAAACATTTAAATATTAAGTTCCTTTTGGCAGAAAAATGTTCAATTACAATAATGCCTTTTATGACATTGTTCAATTTAGAAAAACAGATAAATATTTGTGTGACAAAGACATATTTTCTCAATTTTTTGACAAAGAATATGGCCATATTGTTACTGGTTATCTTGACATAATAAAAAATTCCGATCTAAAAAATATCATGTTAAAAGGTCCAAAATTTAGACCGTTTTTCCGAGTTTCTTTGCCTTCTATTTTGCATAAAATACTGAAAAATATTGATGATTTCTGTTTAAAAACTTCTAATACTTTTGTCATACCCATTAATTTTTTCGCAGAGTGGAAGTGGAATCTTTATTACCTTTCGATGAGGTCTATCATCGTTAAGTATTGTAATTCCAAAGGTTTTGATTCTTTTAACTTTTAAAAATGCTATTAAAGATTTAAAAAGTAAATTCATCATTACTCTTATCGACAATAATTGTGCTTTTATTTGCAAACAGCATTACTGTAATCTTCTGGATAAGGAACCTCAAAATTCAGCAACACACAAAAAGTCCAACTTTAATACGAGTACAATTTCTAAAAAAATTTTTGCTTTATTTAAATTCTTCAAGGTGAAGAAATTTATTTAAGCTTTCCTCACATCACTATTATTCCAAAATTCCTGTCTCTTTTTGTTTTATCACCTGAGGAACCTCTTCACACATGAAGCAACCAGGAAACATTTTCTTTTATTTGTTTCAAAACATTACTGAATGCCATTTCTTCAGAAGGTTTCATGTAGAACATTAACAATAATAAACCGGTTATTGACTTCATTCACAATAATAGAGACAGTATTTCTTCTATTGCAACTTTCGACTTCAAAGATCTTTCTACAAGCATTCCCTTAGTTACTCTTCGAGAGGTACTGAATTCTTACTTTTATGATTATAAAAGTATTCTCAATATTTCTTTTGAATATTCGTATAAATTATGTAATTTTTCCATGTTTAATAATTTCATTTACAATGGGGAAAGTTTTTTTCTACAAGCTCATGGAATTCCACAAGGCTAAAATGTTTATTCTATTACAGCCAACTTTTTTGAAAAAAAAATCTACTTATACATCCTCAGACATTCTGATATGGAGATTATCTTATTGTATTTAATCATGGAACTTTTAATAATAAGTGGCAAAACATTTATCCTTCAGCCTTGCTTCTTAAACAGACAAACAGTAATCAGCTTGAAGTAGACTTTTTATATCTGTAAATTAAACAAAAAGTTAATATCATTTGTGTCGATATATTTGATAATAGGAAGGATTTTAATTTTAATGTCAACCGACTTTCCCATTGGTCTTCATATATTTCTATTAATATTTGTAGAAACACAGTTCTCACTCAGTTTTCTCGTATTTAATCTATTTGTTCAAATGTAAACACAAAATTCAGACGATCTAAGCTTTTATTTGATCAACTAATAAATAAAGGTATTCCGAAAAATCTTGTGCGATGTTATCTTAAGTATTGAATTTGGTAATCTTTCTGCTACCAGCAAGAAATTCTTTTTCTTCCTTCGATCTGCAACGAAAAATACCGGTTTCACTGCAACTTTTGCCTTTACCTCGTTCAACTTCATTAGCTCTTTTGCGGATTCTAGCAGTGGTAAGCCTTTTCTTATAATTTTGTAAATTTTTCTCTGTTTTATTTGGTTTTTAATCTAGGTTTTGTGTATTCGGATTTTTGGCATTCGATTTTTTGAAATCAACTTCTTTGTATATTTATTTTATATAATCCAAATTTTTTTCCATTTTAACGGTTGGTGCTTTTGGGGGATAACGAAAAATATTTACGATTTTTCGTTTGTTGTTTAGCAGAAAAAAGCAATAGTTAATATAATTAGCGGGCTTACCACCATTTACCGCCTTTGATTGGAATTGCTATTTCTTAATAAATCCAAAAGCAACGAAAATATCAATAGGCACTTCGGACACATTATAAGGTTTTAAGAATCAAATTAATTATCGAATTTATTTTTAAAATTATACTAACATAGAAATGTGCCAACACCTGGGTCTGAAAAGAAGATCGGCTTGAATTGTCGCCACATTTTTCGTCGTAATAAAATCTTAATAATCTAATATCTCAACCATAAAACTCTAACCATAAAACAGTGTCTTCATTTGTTAATTTGTTTTTAATTATCCAAATAACTAATATATTAAATTAGTTATTTCTAATAGAAGAAATGGAATTTTTATGAATAAATAAATCTCAATCCCAAATTCATTTCAATATACCATTACTAGAAAAGATTTCCTTGAAAGGATTAAGCTAAATCAGTAATGATCTGCACTTCAAAAATTAACTCACGCCTGATAATTTAAGACCTCTTTCTTATAAGAAAATATTATTATTTCTATTACTCTAAATTTCCTTATTCAAATGTAATAACGCTGCAAGAGGATACAGTTTTAATCATGAACCTTGCATAAAACAAGCATTTTGCCAGCAGCTAGATTATTTTTAAAATAATTTCAATTTATTACATGAATGAGAAACAAACTTATAACACACAGAGAAGGTAAACAATCCCCTTATAAAACTATTTCAACAAAGGCTTTTAGTTTGGGGTGCCAGGGCACATGTTCACGCCTTTGGATCCCAACACTGAATAACTTCACCCAGTTCGCAGCTTCTCACCACACGGTGGTGCTGTTATTATTGCGCTTGCGCATTTGTTATAGAATTTATTACGAGATTTTCTGTTAAGTCTTGCTTTGAGATGGCGGAAAGAAGTTAAGATGCTTAGGCTTCCATTCGAATTTATAAGTTTTTATTGCTTCCATCCTCTATAAAAAAGACGTGCATTTAAACTGTTTTTGCATTTAAGCTTGAAGTAAACAGAAGCCGTAAATACTTTTAGATTTTCATTCTCCATTTCAATGTTGGTTATTACAAGTACTTAACAAACATTTATGGCACAAAATTAGCAAATCTACATAAATAATACTCTTATGTGGCTCCAAAAAACGTGCTATTTATCTATACGATTTCGCAACAGGATTAGACGAATCACGTGATTCACCATCCGAGCGTAAACAAAAGGTGGCGCTTTGTTGTGAGCCATTTTCCGATGAGTTAAACAAAACATGAATTTCAGCTAAGCTGTTAAATATGATATTCGAAAGAATGAAAAAATCGAATTCAAAGTGCAAATTAATCGTTTGAAGAAAGTTTGGTAAAGTATTCAGAAAGAAGGTGAAATAATTTGTTTCAAGATGCTCAGCTTGCTTTCCTGATTTTGTTAATGGGAAGGTATTGCGAACCAGAATGTATCCGTTATAAGATAGCTCAGTACTTAGTTTACATATCGATCTGTGACTCAAACAATGTATATCAATTGTTTTAGACAATTATCAGAGACGTCAGTATTGATTGCTAGCATAACTGTAAGCATGCTGTTCATTTTAAACTCTGTATTTATAACTCGGTCACATTTGGCCCAAAAAAAACCTTTGCCGACCGCTCTCTACTTTTTGAGTTTAATTTATCATTCTTCTCTCAGTTATGTAGTTATCTTTAGATTAAGTTGCCTGTTGAATTTGTATCCATGATGCTTTTTTAGATGCGAAAGGCCCTTTCCACTGGTAACGAATTATATCCTGCGTCGAATAAGGCGAAAGGATCAAAAGGAAATCTCTTTGGGAGTTTTATTAATCTATAAAATCTATAGTTTCGTATTTTTATTAATCTATATTGTCAGTTTTATGATAATCGAGTTAGTTATATATAATTATATATTCTTTATTAATAAATCTAAGTAATTTCTTCTTATGGCTCTCTTTATATGTTTTGAAATATTTTTCACCATTTTCGTTTTTCACTTTCATAATTTTCTTTGTTAGTTTTATTAAATTGTTGAATTTATCTCTGAAGTGAATAAAGAAAAGATATATTTTAAGGCTAACAAGTTTTATTGTATACTATTTAAGTTAAAGTATCAGAATTAAATCAATTAAGCTCAGCCATAATTGTCTTCTTTTACTATAACTGAACTAGGTCACACACTGTCGTCATTATAACGAGCTGGGTTTGCGTAGAAAATCTGGAAGCATTGCCTCGGAATTCACCTGGGGCTTGGCGAGCATCACAGAGCAGGGAGAAAGGCCCAGTAGTTATAAATATTACTTTGCAAAATAATGTAATTCAAAAATTAACTGGATTACCGAAATCAAATTTCTATGTAAAGGATTTGTATTTTTAATTAGTGTCCAAGAATACTATTGATCTGATCAATGTTTGTAAGAAAATAAAACAAGTATATTTCCTTTTTCATAAGATGAATTATATATATATATATATATTATTCATCACCTGGATTATATTAAACGCTATATATAAGTGTTTAATATTATTTTTATACAATCTTCTATACTTCATGTAATAATGTTAAAATTGTAATATTGTTGTTTCGTTTAATTTTAAAATTATGATTTGTAGTTTTCAAATTATAAAATTAGGTTTGTCATAGCGTTTCTCGTACATACAGGCTAGCAGAATCTATGCTGCTGTTCTTCAACTGGTTTTATGTCATTAACTCATTCTAACAACATTTTGCTTTGAAATTCATTTATTAATGCATTTCGATTTCGAACTGAGATAATCTTTCATTAGACAAAGGCATTGATTTCAGATATATGTATGAATATCGCTGAAATGACATTTATTTTACCTTAGTTTCTTTCTCCTTATAACATAATTATTTTAGCTTAGCATATCTGTAACATTTCTGCTTAACCACCGAGTCCGATTTTATTTTTTTTAGTATTTTTCTCTTTAATTATACTCTTGTATTGTTTTTTATAAAATTAAAGTCGGCATAAATTAAATTTTCCTCTTGTGTTGAGTTCGTATTGACTTGAATTTAATTGGGTTCTAATATACAATTTTGAATATACCCGCTGCAAGAAAATCTGTGCTTCTCTTGCGGAGAAAAATCTCATTTGTTTAGAATTATTTACTTAATTTTAATAGAAATGAAGTTTTATTTTTTATTTTTTTGCTACATCATGGAACGTGTCTTAATTCGTTGTACTAATTTTTAAACTGAATTAAATTTTACTTCCTACAAAGTAGCTCATTTATTTTTACAAAAACAGATAGGAATTTAATCCTTAATTATTTTTATGGTTTTATTTATAAGGCGTAAACATTCAGTTAAGAGTATTATTAATGCAAATTAAGATATATTAATCAGTTATTTTGGAAATATTTCATTTTACCAGGAAAAAACGGTTAAATTAACAACTTTCCTTACATAAGAATAAGTTCATCTGACTCGAATGAACTAGAAAATAATGCTATCTCAATTTTTCATTTTTTTAATCTAAAAGACTTTATCAAAGATATCTGCATTCAAATGCCGACTATCGCATTTGCGAGAAAGAAACCAAATCATACCTTTGAGATTACAAAAGATATGGCGTAAAATCACACTTATTACTTAAAGAGAGTCTGAGGTTCTTAAAAAATCCTTTAAAAAGAATTAAAAAAGAACAAATTGTAATTGATATGAGAGATGAGATTCCCATATCCTCACATGTACTAATTCTAAAACAAATGTGTTTACTTTTATTTTGCCGTTTGTTTACATTCAAAGATTTGGTTTTACTATATGTATAGTTTTTGTATTTGCATTAATTAAACACAGTCATTTGTTATTCTGTTCTTAAAATTCATTTCTAGTTCATTAGCCCGGGAGGACGAGCGCTACAAAGAGTAACACGAAAACGCGCAAGGGGGTGTGCGAAAACCCCATTTCGTTATTTCGCCATTTAAGCAAAACAAGCAACATTTTTATGCTATATCTGCTCCAAATGATTAGTGCAAATAGTGCTCTTTATACAAGAACAAATTTTTAGACGAAAAATTTAGAAAATAATATATTATATTATTCAACGCATTGCGAACACATAAGAAAAGTATATTTCTTACACACATGTTTTCAACACTTTTTATATAGTAAAGAATCATCAATATTATAATCGTTATACAATTTGGATAGAAAAATATTGCTTCTAATTTCCTTAGGTACAGTGGAAACCATTTTTTTAGGAATCCAAATAAGAATTCTGATGAGCTTTACCTTTAGATAAAAAAAATTTAGGGCGCTATGCGCTTTTATTTTCCGGAATAGTTTCAACAATTTTAAGGTTTGCATCCAATAGTTTTTGTGAAAGTGGATAAGACATGTATCAGCTGAATACAGTTACATTACGTACAGAATGATAAAACTTTTGCATCAATCTCTTGAGATTTTTACTTACACTATTATCCAGTTTTAAAGTCTTGTATCAGTAAAAATTTAAATTTTAAAAATATAGAAAATTCTCGAATCCACATATTTCCTAAGGTATGTGACTACCTTCGGAGCACTTTTTTTCAAATTTTTAAATTTTTAATGAAACATTCATGTTTTTAATTAAAATGAGTTATAAAACTGAGAATTCCAATGCAATTTCATTGGAAATTTCATTCACTTTCAAATTATAGGCAATTTTTAGCAAAATTTTAGTGAAAATTTGCACTTACGCCAAACCTCCTATAAGAAGTTGTATTGAATATATTTCATCAATATTTGCACAGTATATAGCTAACATGCTTATCTGTGTTATGAACTAGGATATTTTTAATACCTCGAAAGGTGTTGGAGATATTCCAAACTTTGCGAACAAACTCGAATTTTTTAAAAAAAATCATCGATTTTTCTCACTAAAAAGTCAATAAAATAATTAAATGTAGGCAGAGAGCTTAGATTCTAGTTCATAACATAGCTAGAAACAAATAAAACATTTTGGCCAAATTTCATTTTAATATCTTAAAAACATTTTCCAAAATTATGTTTGCCGCGTAGAAAAATATCGAAAATTCCAATTTCTCAGAAAACGCTTTTAAAGATTTTCATAGAGTACAAAAAATTTTGTACACATCTTAGAATCTTAAAACTCGCCATATTTACAAGTCAAACCCTCTTTTACTTGATTTTAAACGACTTTTGTGTTCTTTCAGCTTTTCAGATTTTTTCTGAATAATTTTGTATAGTAGATAGTTAGTGGCGTCTCGATATCTGAATTAGCTTTTTGACAATTTTCATGTAATTTTTAAGCATCTATGGATAAATTTACATTTCAAAACACATGAGAACAGGTAACAGTTCAAAATAAATGGAATTAAATTATAAAACAGCAATTTGAGCGCCAAAAAGTAATTTTTATTGTTGTAATTACTGTTGTGTTGTATTTTTTTTAAAAAGCGTCGCCAAAAACCAATAAAACAATAAAAATAAGAAATGGAAGCTTAAATCTATGTTTTTAGACAATATATTGCTTGAGAATTTAAATATAGTTGTTCAAACTAATTGTTTGTATTTTTAAGGCTCTTTTAATTGCCACTTCCGGTATCAGAATAGTCACTTCCGGTTATTATTTATGCTATAACTTTATTTGTAATTATAGCAGAAACAAAAATAAAGCATTTTTAGATACCTAAATGTATGGACTACAAAATAAACAAATAAAACAAATTTCGAAAATTTTCTGTAAAACGAGGAATTTAGGGTAGTCACATACCTTAATAGAGAGAAAAAAATATTTTCCTGTCCCTAACACGATCACGCAATTGAACAAAGAAACCTGACGCGAGGTCGCGACAGGAGTGTTCGACACCCCGTAAGCTCAATTCCGAGAAAAAAAATAAAGGATTTTTTCTTGAAACACATTTCATCTGTTGAATGTGACCTTAAAGGTGGATTGCATTTATTTGACTCATTTCAACTAAAGGGAAGTGGTTATTTTTCTCATGTTATGTGACGTGGGGTGTCGGACTCCCCATTTCGCGTTCTCGCGGGCCAAAAATAAATGTTACCTACACTTACTTTCGAAAATCTCCTTAAATTATTTTCACCTTATGAGAAACTGAGGAATGTTTTCAAGTTTTATCTACCATGTCATATACTGAACATATGCTTGAAACAACACAGTCAAATATGGTTGTTGCGCTAATTAAACCCAAATCCGGAACGATTCCAAACCTCTAATTTACATTAAATCTGCAAGTAAAATTGCAAATGAATAGATGAACAGTCTAAATATCTTAAAATGTGGTATTATGCATTTTTCGACGAGTACGCTGTTTCGGTTGGTAGAACTGAACTGTCCCGATCGGCTCCACTTTGAAATGAAATTCAGTCTCGGAAGTTCTTCCTCCCACACTGTTGACTCAACTAACGTCAATAAGGAGGA
>BGPR01029601.1:0-19182 GCA_013235015.1 Araneus ventricosus | reverse complement strand
GGTTAAATCTGGAATGTAAATAATTCAAGTATATTAAAATGCCACTGAACTGAAATTTTATTGCGAAACCTCGTTTTCAAGATACGTGAGGTTTATTGAGGGGTAGATCTCATAATATTGAGATGCTATCAATATACTAAACCAGCACCTTCCACTCTTCCACAGCCCAACGACGTAAGAACGATCTGCCAATATACGAGAAGCGCAATGTTTTTTCATAATAAAACACAATGGACTCACGTACAAATTAAAGCTCCTCGTTAACGTAATTTGCGTTACATGGATGCTGAATATCGGAAGAATTTCTGCAAATTCAAACGTGTCTCTGAGTTACAATTATTCACATCGCTAGTAAGATGTAAATTAGTTTGAAATATCATTTCATTGCGAAGGGGCTGCTAGTGTTACGAACCTTGTTACAAATATGAATAAAACATTCTTTGCAAACTGAATTGCAATTGCAAATTGAATTGCAATTACAAATTGAACAATATTTTTAACTTTTATATCTTTAAATGTGTTTATGCATTGTTAATGTTTTATAGACAGTTGCTATTTGAGGTGGAAACTTCACTATATAAAGATCAGATAAATAAAATAGAAAATAAATAAAATCAACAAAATAGAAAAATTATAGATACAAAGATGCAAATGTTAAATGTATCTTCCATAGAACGAGGAATTGTTTAACGAGATGCATGTGAATATATTTCAATTTTTCTCGCATTATACGAATTTACGTTATTCAGCAGTCCAATGTATATTTGGGGGTATTTTTTAAACTGCATCTAATCTATTAATTTATTTAATATACTATATATACGTGAGTATATATTGTGATGTATTTCAGCATAGCATGAAGAATAGTGGAGCCTTCTTTATCAAAAATAATATATTTATTGGACGTGTGTCACAGCACAAACATGTAAAACAAACACATACACTTACATCACAAACGTTACATCACTGACTGACATCGAATTCCATCTTCAGTTTATTATTATTTTCCGTTGCTAGGCAACGTTAGTAAAGACACAAATGTATTGTTGACACACTATTTTTATAATATTTAGAAAATAATTTTGCCAAACTATATTTTTAATTAATTTCTTTCTCAGCCAAACGATATTTTAAAATTAATTTCTTTTATGACCAAACGATTTTTTTATCTATTTAATTTCTTTTCTTCAAATATTTTAATAATTCTACAAATATATTTTTTTATTAGTTACGAATATTAAAATATATATTATATCTATTAAATTAATGTATATCAGATAAAGAGAGTGTAATCGGGAGATTATACGTAGTTATTTGGGAAGACGATGACTATAATGGATTGCCGAAAAGAGTGAAAATATATAAAAAGATCCAATCGCTTTCGGTAATGGTTTTGGCTCTCTAAACAAACAAGCGCAAGCCAAAGTATTTACCAAGCAACTCCGGTTAAATGTGAGAAGGTGAAAACAGCATATTGATTGTTCGGAAGAAAGGAAAACGACTGGTGTTTACTAGGGTGGATCGCTCGTCTATTAAATATTATTAATCAAAACCTACCTATGCGGAAAAGATTTTCTATGGTATAGAGATTAAGAAAAAAATAATAAAAAAATTAAATTTAAAATTTAATACTGCCACAAAGGGGTTGAATTTTCGAAAAAAATGGAAAAATACATAATTTTGATTATACGATTTAAAAAAAAATTATTATTAATCAAAACATACTTATGCGAAAAGATGTTCTGTGGTATGGAGATTAAAAGAAAAATAATAAAAAAAAATTAAATTCAAAATTTAATACTGCCGCAAGGGGGTTGAATTTTCGGAAAAAATGAAAAAATACTTAATTTTGATTATACGATTTAAAAAAAAATTATTATTAATCAAAACCTGCTTACACGGAAGAGATGTTCTATGGTATGGAGATTAAGGAAAAAATGATAAAAAAAATTTAAATTCAAAATTTAATACTGCCGAAAGGGGGTTGAATTTTTTAAAAAAGGAAAAATACAGAATTTTGATTATTGTTTATACGATTTTAGATCCGAAATAATTGGTTTCTTTGCAAGATAAATAACCAAAAGTTATGATTAATGAGTAGTGAGTAGGATAATGTACATTGCAACATTTTATGACTCAGCTCCCCCTCCCCACACCGTCAAATCAGTCCGGTTAAACAACTAGAGCAGTAGGCAATCCCATCTTTTTCCTGTCTCCTGCTTTATCCTCCCACCCCTCCATAAGTCAGAAGTGTACTTTACCAGTGTTAACCCGAGCTAACTGATTGTTGCAATCGATGGCAGGAGCATGGAACATACCTTGCATTATCAAATGAGAAGAATATACAAAAGAGCCATTCCGTCCGTTTATTAGCTTCAGGAAGAGTTTCTTCCTTTGCAGAGTTCATTAATATTGAGGGGGGAGGAAAGGGTGTCCCTGAGGGTCGATTTGGCCGCAATCTGGGTAACAGGTTCCGGGTGAAAACGAGAAGGAACTTTAATTTTCAGACGCGGCGATAGTTCCAGGAGCATTTTAGTGGTCCCAGTTGAGCACATTTGTCCCGACGGTGACGCTAAAGTGAGACCCCAAACAAACAGTCACGTTTATCTTTCGCGATTCTGATTTCATATAACTGTAATTGCACGCATTCGAAATAATTAGAAAATGTTCAGATGGTGCAAACATTATTTTTGAAAATTGA
The DNA here is from genome assembly GCA_013235015.1 of Araneus ventricosus. NCBI lineage: Eukaryota > Metazoa > Arthropoda > Arachnida > Araneae > Araneidae > Araneus > Araneus ventricosus. Next base: position 16,481 of record BGPR01029601.1, on the reverse strand, counting down.
AGGATTTTTACATTTGTAAATATTATTAACACGTAATTTTCCCCACATCATTTGTTTAAAAATTTCAGGTGCACCATTTGCGTATGGTCAAAAGGCTGCAATGCAATCATATAAGCCGCATTGGTGATGGTATTGAGAAAAAATTTGCTTTGAAATATAAAGTTAGTTAAAGTTGTACTTTAAACTTACACCAGTTAGTAACGAGCTTGGGGAAAAACAGGCATTTATGCGAAATACGTGTTGTCAGAGTGTTTCGATAAGTTTTGCATCGTGTGTTATAGAAAACGTATTATCAGGTGAAATTTAAGTTGTTGTAACTGTATAGATGTTAAGTATTGTTCGCAATGATTTTTTTCTGATTGATATGAAATAAATAATCAAACATTAAGTAAACATGGTTTTTAAAGGAAGAGAATTTTATTGAACAGCGGGAAGTAAGAAGTACTATAAATGGATACTTGAATTTAAATCTATGTTAAAAGCAAAAAATGAGAAGTGAAAGTAAGAAATGGAACGAAGTAGACCAAGGAAGAGGGATATTTAAAAAAATATGACTGAGATATTGTATTCCTATCCTGTAAAAATGGAATTGAAAGCCACCATCACGAGAAGAAATGGGAACATATGCCTCAGATTTATGAAAAAAGGATGATGCAAAGAAACTATTCAGGCTTTTATATAATGTGTGAGGGTAGAACATATCTTACTTTTATTATAGAGGAAACTTTGTAGATGCATTCTATAGTAAGAAAAATGTGAAATTTCGTAATGCAATATAATAGTAAAGTAATATTAGGAAGAATTACGTCCATGAAAAATAGAATAGTGTGAAATATTTGGCTATTGTAAGTTTTTTATAATAGAAAAAGTAAAACGCTTTTTTTTATAAGAAAAATGACATAAATTTTCATTTCTTTTACCTATGTTCTGATTAATTTTTAAAGATTTATATTTTTCTCCACTTTTCCAATCACATAAAAATTACTTTCTGTTTTTTTCTGTGATGTCAGAAACAGGAAGTCTTAAATGTATATTACGTCTTTTTAAAGCAAGTTTGAAGAAAAATCAGAAAATTTAATCAGTGTTTCTCTCGGCGAAAGCAACGAATACCATTGATTTCAAAGAATAAAAACCTTCCTAACATGTGACAACTTAGAATTTAAATTTATAAAGCTTTCCTTACATAGTGATATTTCACACTACGATATCTTACGTTTTTTTTGTGAAACGAAATGTAAATCAATACAAAAATATTCTGTAGAATCGAAAAAAGACAATTTCGACGAATTATCTGATTTTGATATCGAAATATTTACCTACAACTAATACCTATTTTACCTACAACCTATTTTAAGAAAAAGTTAGTTCAACAGTCGAATTGACAATTTCTAGTAACTATTATTCTTTCTTGCTGTTCTTTTATGTATATGTTTTAACCGTAAATCTTCGAGAACAATTTTCTGAAAAAATTACTTGAGCAACACTTTTTCCCCTTAAAATTACTAGAGTTTTCTTCTGAAAAGAATCCTATATTTGAAAAGCAGTTATATTACAAATTCTAGATTATTTATTATTGTTTCGTTACTTTTACTGAAGCTTAAAAGTTGAGCAGTCCTCAGAAGGTAATTCTTATTTAAAATTTTTTGGAACGAATTCTAGCAAATCTACTATTTTTCGAATAAACCCTTGTTGTTCTTTGCTCTTCAAAAAGAATATAAAATAAGCAATTTGCTAATGAAGAAATATTGTATTAGCGAGATTTCAGTAATAAAATAAATATATAGAAATTTCTTATTCCTCAATATTTAGAATTAAAAAAATTGCTGATAACAGATCACACGACTGTGGGATGTTAAAAATTGTGCGGACAATGTATATAATAATTAAAATCTTCTGACAGACGTTTGTTCACATCGATTTCTCTGACAGATAAATTTTCAAGAGATTATTTATATTTATTGAGCTTCGATATCGTTTGAATATTAGGCTTAAATATTATATCAGATATGATGACGAAATTAAAATGAAATTCATAAACAGCATTACAGCAGCCGTTTCAACTTTAAGATAATTGCAGACAGCCTAAAGCTAAATTACTGTAAAATTCGTTAATAGATCTAGATATAAGGAATTACTAAAAGATTCTGCATTAAACTTATAATAGGCATTAAACTTATAATAGGCATTAAACTTATAATGATAAATGTAATTTATGTCACTTAGATAGATGTCACTTATTGGCAAGGAGAGGAAGTTCTTTAGCTGTTTTATTTGGAGGAGAGAGAGAGGAATTCAAACACTTATGCAGAGGAAAGCTTTGCTCTATGTGTTTGCAAAAGTCTTTTAAACTATTTAATTCGCATTATTCCCTATTTCATTCTGTTATTGCCTATTACAGTATCTTTTTATAAATAACGCAATAATTTTAATTGTTTTAACAATCTATTATAAACACTACTTGCAGTAATAACAATTCACTCATTTCATTGAATTCACACTAATAGTTTTCTTTAATGGTATAATTTCAGGTTAATCTGTCTAAAATTTACAAAACACCTTCCAAAGAAAAGGCGAATTTCAAATCTAACTTATGACAGGCAAGTTACATTTTTTACTTTGTTGCTTAGTACTTTGCACACATCTTTTCTCACATTTTCAAAACTTTCTATTGTGAGAGAATAGTATCAATAATTTTGGTGCAGAAAATTCAATGTTAGTCTATTGCTCTTTCTATATCGTCCCCAGAGTTTGAGAGTTTGAGATTGATAGCAACCAGTCGGTGAAGAAGAAAAGAGGTATCCTATCCATAGAATCTCCGATAATGCCCAAATGCCGAGATAAATGTTCCTCCTAATGAGTTGCAGGATTGGACGCAGAACCCATAATCTATCGAAGTCCGTTTCTTAGTCTTAACAAAGCGACAGAACATTTAAGCCGTCTGAGGAGAATATCGGCGTAAATGATTCCACTACTCTTATCTGTTTACTACGGATAATTCATTAATTGATTGCATTTTAAAGGAAGGTGATGAAATTATTTCCTGCATTTTAAAATAAATTTTGAATAAGCCATTATATATCATTTATCTCGTGCTAGATGTAGGTGAAACAAGAATCGATTGATTTTCAAAGAGGAATTCTCACAATTTAAAAATTTTGCAGGTGGATAAATAAGTAACATCGAAATTTGGGCCCAAGAGAATTTAATGCGTTTCATAGTAGAAAATGAAACTATTGGCGATAACAAAAAAATATTCCAATTTATTAATTTTTGCAAAAAATTCAAATTTAAATACTGCAGAAGCCTCCTTTTAACATCAAAGAATATAAGCGTTTCAGACTTTTAATGAATAAATTATTGTAAAATTAGAAATTTCAATGCAACTCCACTAAAATTCAAAATTTATTTATTTGTGAGTCAATATAAATTTTAAGACTATAAAAAATATATAATTGAAAGTAATTCTTTTTCAAGTAAAATTCAGATTTTTAAAAAATCAGAGAAAATGATGATAAAGCCTGCAATATCAGTGAAACTCAAGCAAAATTAAAAGTTTTTTTTATTTGCAAACAAATTTAATATGGAAAGGTACTGACATTTAAGCAGAATTTAGTTTCAAATATAAATTCAGGAAAAAACGATTATAAAGCCACAAATATCAATTAAACTCAAATAAAATACAAAAAATTTTTACTTGCAAATAAATATAATTTTAGACTCGAACAAAATAAAATGTAAAATTCATTTGTTTTAAAGTATAACTCAGATTTAAAAACAAAAATAAATTATAGTAAAAATGTGCCACAAATGAATTTTAGTAATTTTGAGGGTCAGTTGAAGGTCCTCGTGGGTAAGGCTTTATCTTCTGACAAAAGGGGTGATGTTCTTCTTAAATGCATATTATAGTTTTTCCGATACCGTAGATTTTTCTATTCATAAACGCTCTTGGGGTCGTCATCAGATCAATGGACATTCTCAAATTAATTTCTGTTTTCTTTGGGGAGTTATAGTTGATATATATTTACTTTAAATGACGAAATGGATTAGCGAATTCTCAGAAGTTTCGAACTCCAGTTTTTGTTCGTTTGCCATGTTTCTCCATAAAAGTCATCAATCAAGCATTTTTTCTTCCCATATGTATATTGGTCGTCTAGCGATGAATAGCAAAATTACTGTTAAAAGTGGTCTTCTGAGCAGAAGTCCGTTTCTAACAGCATTCGGAAATTTTAATTCTGTATTGCAACTTGACTGTGAATGACAGAACTTTAGGTGTTGCACCAAACGATGCAACTACCTTCATCAAATCGAAAAAAAATCTCCCAAGTCTGCAGAAGTCCCCTTTTAGAATCAAAGTGTTCATAAGAGAACAATTTAATTACAAAGTGATGCATATATTTGTCACTCACATAGCTTATAACACAAATCTTTAAAGGTTCTGCGATCTGCATTATATTTTGTTTGATAGAAATTTTGTCTTACCATCAATTGACATATTTTTGAGACAAAAACTGCGTAAATTCAGTAGAAATCTTTTAGAGTTACACAATCTTGCTAAGTGAGTATTAATGAGCTTTCATTTGGAAAAACATTTAATGGAATGCAAATAAATAATCGAGATTTTTTTAAAAGAGAAAAATATTAATTTCAAGGCTTGTTTTTATTAAAGACATAGATTATGCACATTATTTTAATATTTGTATGGTCTTTAGTTATTGGAACGAATCATGCAATATTATTTGAGAAACATACACAAAAACAAAGATAAACATGCACAAATGCAACATACGTAGCCTCCTATATCAATTGCCTCATCTATATAGAATTGATTATTAGAAATTAAGAAAGTGAAGTTGTATAAGGCTAAAACATAGGCCATTTTTTTTTAAACAAAAATAATAAATATACACGGTAAAAACTTTAAAAAACACAAACACGTTTTGGGGTAAGTTTAAATATGCTCTTTAATGTATTCATTCGAAAATCTTCTGCTATTTCTTCCAACTCTCGCTGCATTTAAATACATTGCTATTTTCCTGTTAATGCATTTCAGTAATCAGTATAATTTGTGCTCATAAATGTTTCGCAATATTTGAAATGTTGCATGAAGAATCAATATTTAGAAGAATAAAAGTACACAAATTAAAAATATGAAACTGCAATATTCAATTTTTATATCTTTAGTTTAAATAAATGTTTGACAACTTCTGCCTAAAAGGAAACAGCAAGGAATTATTTAAGCAATGGAATTTAAAATGATGAATTCTCTTTCAAGCAAAAAAAAAACTATGTAAAAGAATAAGCGCATGAGGAGAAATGAGACTCATTTTGGTAGGCTTGTATAAAAAAAATTACGAAATATAAAATAATGAAGAATCCTAATCAGTGTAGTCTTTTTTTCTAAAGGAAAAATTATATTTTATATCCACTGTCTGGGAAAATTGAACTGAAATAAAAGGTGAATGAACTAAATCTACTTTTTTTATTATACGAGACGAGAAAAGCGAGCTTCAGTTACCATATAAAGCCCTCTGAATTGATTATGAATCACCCATCTATTTTTGTTATCACCATTCCTTTACCATCACCAAACTGCTTATCCTTGTATTTCCACCAGTCAATTAATTACAGTTCCCGTAAGCTAGAGAAAATTCCTCCCGTTCTTCTCAATTGAAGATAATGCTGAGAGCAGAACTATCTGTCGAAGTTTGCCAATTCTTAAGACTTCCGGGTTCTCTTTTGATAGCATCTCTGGATGGAAATATGAAAGAAAAGTTCTCAAGAACGAAATAACTTATTAGCAAGAACATTCTATTTTCTTTTCATAGTTAATAGAAGAACTGTAGTTACTGAACAACGAGCTAACGTTTCTGGAAGAAACAGGCACTTCTCTTTTTCTTCTTATCGCAGATTCAGTTAAGGAAAGTTTATTTCCTCCCTTTTATAAGGTGGGAAAAATTGGTATAGGTCTGAAGAATACTCTTTCTGGCACCGAAGAATCACTATATATGTGCTTTCGCAGTACTTAATGCATGTTTATCATAACATATAATTAGCTACGACTGAGGAAAAGATATTTAAAACGAGGATTTGAAAAAGAAATCGAATTTATTATCTTCTTTCAACCGTCCATTCTTTATTATAACTATACTAGAAAATCACCCGTCATGGTTTGACGGGTGCAAATTGCATCTTCATTCGAAAGATTTCCCTTTCAAATCTGAAGTGTTTAAATAGATATATATTATACGATATAAATAGATATATATAATAGATATATAATTTAACATTGATTGAAAACAAATAAAATAAACATATGCATTATGACAGGAAATATTATTTTTATTTACATATTTGTTTATTCAAAAAACCTCTTGGTAAACAACATTCAGTGTGAAGTATTTTTCGTTGTCTGACAATTTTCCTTGTGCTTCAGATGTCTTTGTGTAAATTTTAACGTTGCCAAAAACTATTATCCAATTATATCATCACGATTGCACTAAATAATTAGATGCATCGTGGCGCCCAAAATATATCACTCGCACGATATACCACTTACGTAATTTACTACTTTCTATTAAAATACAGAAATTAATTTGGAATATATTATTAATATAAATTAAAATTTCTCGGAATCTATTGGTCATAGCGAGATAAATTTTATTTCACTATTTTAGGGTATTAAATTTGAAATTAGAACGACAATTACTCTTTTAAATTTAAAATGACTAAAATTTAGGTTCTTTAACAATGAAATAATGCTGTTTCACGTCTCGCAGTGCTATGGCGCGAGTTTTATTGTTGGTGACGTCAGAGCGTTACCGAGAGATCTGGGCTATTATATTAGTAATTCTGAAGGAATCCAAAGTAGCTGAAATAGAGTATTTATACTGAGTTAATTGTTTTGACATTAAACAGTGTTCAAGTTTAATTTATTTCAAAACATGCCAAAATCTTTTCAAGTGTCAAGTATGTGACAGAAATTTTGATTTTATTTCGAACAGGAAATAGAAAACTATTGGTAGAATGTTATTTTAATCAGTTGCAATTTAAACGTCGAAGTACGATCCAGAATGCATGATATTTTTTTAATTTGTTTGTTCAATGCTTGTTGTAGCCGCCTTTATGGCTCCTTATATGTTTTATACTTCAATTTCTTTTCTCACTGACTATGGTGATTCACACATTTAAGAATTTAGCGATTGGCAAAATTTGATCAATGCGCAGTACTCGGTATTTTTCTACTCTGGGAGATAGATTTAAATCGTGATACAATGAGCTCATATTTTGCAAAGCTTGGGTCAGGATTTCTCCGACAGGAAAGTTTCTTATTTACCATATTCTGGGGGCCAAAACAAAGAGATTTTTTTTCAAAAATTGTTCTAATGGGCTTGTTTAACTTGCCCTAAGCTTGATATAGATAAAGTACGCCATGATGACTCTTTGGTATCGTGTTGCAAAATCAACAACTGTATATATAATTTGAAGTGTACTATTTGTAATATGAAATACGTGGGGCAGACTAGCAATAGTATCAATATTAGAATTAAACAACACCGATATGATATTAAAAAATATGCAGCACATTCATCATTTGATGCTGCATAAGTGCTCTTTAAGCCCAATAGCTTTGACAATATATCTATTATAGTTTTGGATATTATTCCTGATAAAGACTGTCGGCTTTTAAAAGAAAACCTTTTTATGTTCCAATACAAAACGATTATTCCTTACGATCTTAATGACCTTTTCAATAGCAGACAAATTTCTCTAGACAATTCATGCTCATTTTAGCTCTTTCATAAACCACATCAGAAAAATTCTGCATGTCGCAGAGGAAAAAAGGATTATGAACAATTTTTTAAAACAGTTGCTGATATTTTTTGAATTAGAGACAATAGAACTTTCGTTTGCTAACAACTGTATGTGGGTTCCAGTCAAGGATTTTTTTCTGAAAATCCAGTTTGCTAATAGATTTCTTTTCGAATCTCCATTCTTATAAGTCAAATAACTTACATTTTAAAATTCTCATTCTTGATCTTATAAAACAGAGGTTGTCGAAAAATCCTGCTAAACATCTCATTAAAAAGATGCATTTCAATTTTAATTTCTAGCATACTTTTTTTGAAAAGATTCTTTTCCTACCATTTTCGAGAATGCACAGCAGTTTCTTCCCATTAAAAACATTTGCTTACAAAAAACATTTAAATATTAAGTTCCTTTTGGCAGAAAAATGTTCAATTACAATAATGCCTTTTATGACATTGTTCAATTTAGAAAAACAGATAAATATTTGTGTGACAAAGACATATTTTCTCAATTTTTTGACAAAGAATATGGCCATATTGTTACTGGTTATCTTGACATAATAAAAAATTCCGATCTAAAAAATATCATGTTAAAAGGTCCAAAATTTAGACCGTTTTTCCGAGTTTCTTTGCCTTCTATTTTGCATAAAATACTGAAAAATATTGATGATTTCTGTTTAAAAACTTCTAATACTTTTGTCATACCCATTAATTTTTTCGCAGAGTGGAAGTGGAATCTTTATTACCTTTCGATGAGGTCTATCATCGTTAAGTATTGTAATTCCAAAGGTTTTGATTCTTTTAACTTTTAAAAATGCTATTAAAGATTTAAAAAGTAAATTCATCATTACTCTTATCGACAATAATTGTGCTTTTATTTGCAAACAGCATTACTGTAATCTTCTGGATAAGGAACCTCAAAATTCAGCAACACACAAAAAGTCCAACTTTAATACGAGTACAATTTCTAAAAAAATTTTTGCTTTATTTAAATTCTTCAAGGTGAAGAAATTTATTTAAGCTTTCCTCACATCACTATTATTCCAAAATTCCTGTCTCTTTTTGTTTTATCACCTGAGGAACCTCTTCACACATGAAGCAACCAGGAAACATTTTCTTTTATTTGTTTCAAAACATTACTGAATGCCATTTCTTCAGAAGGTTTCATGTAGAACATTAACAATAATAAACCGGTTATTGACTTCATTCACAATAATAGAGACAGTATTTCTTCTATTGCAACTTTCGACTTCAAAGATCTTTCTACAAGCATTCCCTTAGTTACTCTTCGAGAGGTACTGAATTCTTACTTTTATGATTATAAAAGTATTCTCAATATTTCTTTTGAATATTCGTATAAATTATGTAATTTTTCCATGTTTAATAATTTCATTTACAATGGGGAAAGTTTTTTTCTACAAGCTCATGGAATTCCACAAGGCTAAAATGTTTATTCTATTACAGCCAACTTTTTTGAAAAAAAAATCTACTTATACATCCTCAGACATTCTGATATGGAGATTATCTTATTGTATTTAATCATGGAACTTTTAATAATAAGTGGCAAAACATTTATCCTTCAGCCTTGCTTCTTAAACAGACAAACAGTAATCAGCTTGAAGTAGACTTTTTATATCTGTAAATTAAACAAAAAGTTAATATCATTTGTGTCGATATATTTGATAATAGGAAGGATTTTAATTTTAATGTCAACCGACTTTCCCATTGGTCTTCATATATTTCTATTAATATTTGTAGAAACACAGTTCTCACTCAGTTTTCTCGTATTTAATCTATTTGTTCAAATGTAAACACAAAATTCAGACGATCTAAGCTTTTATTTGATCAACTAATAAATAAAGGTATTCCGAAAAATCTTGTGCGATGTTATCTTAAGTATTGAATTTGGTAATCTTTCTGCTACCAGCAAGAAATTCTTTTTCTTCCTTCGATCTGCAACGAAAAATACCGGTTTCACTGCAACTTTTGCCTTTACCTCGTTCAACTTCATTAGCTCTTTTGCGGATTCTAGCAGTGGTAAGCCTTTTCTTATAATTTTGTAAATTTTTCTCTGTTTTATTTGGTTTTTAATCTAGGTTTTGTGTATTCGGATTTTTGGCATTCGATTTTTTGAAATCAACTTCTTTGTATATTTATTTTATATAATCCAAATTTTTTTCCATTTTAACGGTTGGTGCTTTTGGGGGATAACGAAAAATATTTACGATTTTTCGTTTGTTGTTTAGCAGAAAAAAGCAATAGTTAATATAATTAGCGGGCTTACCACCATTTACCGCCTTTGATTGGAATTGCTATTTCTTAATAAATCCAAAAGCAACGAAAATATCAATAGGCACTTCGGACACATTATAAGGTTTTAAGAATCAAATTAATTATCGAATTTATTTTTAAAATTATACTAACATAGAAATGTGCCAACACCTGGGTCTGAAAAGAAGATCGGCTTGAATTGTCGCCACATTTTTCGTCGTAATAAAATCTTAATAATCTAATATCTCAACCATAAAACTCTAACCATAAAACAGTGTCTTCATTTGTTAATTTGTTTTTAATTATCCAAATAACTAATATATTAAATTAGTTATTTCTAATAGAAGAAATGGAATTTTTATGAATAAATAAATCTCAATCCCAAATTCATTTCAATATACCATTACTAGAAAAGATTTCCTTGAAAGGATTAAGCTAAATCAGTAATGATCTGCACTTCAAAAATTAACTCACGCCTGATAATTTAAGACCTCTTTCTTATAAGAAAATATTATTATTTCTATTACTCTAAATTTCCTTATTCAAATGTAATAACGCTGCAAGAGGATACAGTTTTAATCATGAACCTTGCATAAAACAAGCATTTTGCCAGCAGCTAGATTATTTTTAAAATAATTTCAATTTATTACATGAATGAGAAACAAACTTATAACACACAGAGAAGGTAAACAATCCCCTTATAAAACTATTTCAACAAAGGCTTTTAGTTTGGGGTGCCAGGGCACATGTTCACGCCTTTGGATCCCAACACTGAATAACTTCACCCAGTTCGCAGCTTCTCACCACACGGTGGTGCTGTTATTATTGCGCTTGCGCATTTGTTATAGAATTTATTACGAGATTTTCTGTTAAGTCTTGCTTTGAGATGGCGGAAAGAAGTTAAGATGCTTAGGCTTCCATTCGAATTTATAAGTTTTTATTGCTTCCATCCTCTATAAAAAAGACGTGCATTTAAACTGTTTTTGCATTTAAGCTTGAAGTAAACAGAAGCCGTAAATACTTTTAGATTTTCATTCTCCATTTCAATGTTGGTTATTACAAGTACTTAACAAACATTTATGGCACAAAATTAGCAAATCTACATAAATAATACTCTTATGTGGCTCCAAAAAACGTGCTATTTATCTATACGATTTCGCAACAGGATTAGACGAATCACGTGATTCACCATCCGAGCGTAAACAAAAGGTGGCGCTTTGTTGTGAGCCATTTTCCGATGAGTTAAACAAAACATGAATTTCAGCTAAGCTGTTAAATATGATATTCGAAAGAATGAAAAAATCGAATTCAAAGTGCAAATTAATCGTTTGAAGAAAGTTTGGTAAAGTATTCAGAAAGAAGGTGAAATAATTTGTTTCAAGATGCTCAGCTTGCTTTCCTGATTTTGTTAATGGGAAGGTATTGCGAACCAGAATGTATCCGTTATAAGATAGCTCAGTACTTAGTTTACATATCGATCTGTGACTCAAACAATGTATATCAATTGTTTTAGACAATTATCAGAGACGTCAGTATTGATTGCTAGCATAACTGTAAGCATGCTGTTCATTTTAAACTCTGTATTTATAACTCGGTCACATTTGGCCCAAAAAAAACCTTTGCCGACCGCTCTCTACTTTTTGAGTTTAATTTATCATTCTTCTCTCAGTTATGTAGTTATCTTTAGATTAAGTTGCCTGTTGAATTTGTATCCATGATGCTTTTTTAGATGCGAAAGGCCCTTTCCACTGGTAACGAATTATATCCTGCGTCGAATAAGGCGAAAGGATCAAAAGGAAATCTCTTTGGGAGTTTTATTAATCTATAAAATCTATAGTTTCGTATTTTTATTAATCTATATTGTCAGTTTTATGATAATCGAGTTAGTTATATATAATTATATATTCTTTATTAATAAATCTAAGTAATTTCTTCTTATGGCTCTCTTTATATGTTTTGAAATATTTTTCACCATTTTCGTTTTTCACTTTCATAATTTTCTTTGTTAGTTTTATTAAATTGTTGAATTTATCTCTGAAGTGAATAAAGAAAAGATATATTTTAAGGCTAACAAGTTTTATTGTATACTATTTAAGTTAAAGTATCAGAATTAAATCAATTAAGCTCAGCCATAATTGTCTTCTTTTACTATAACTGAACTAGGTCACACACTGTCGTCATTATAACGAGCTGGGTTTGCGTAGAAAATCTGGAAGCATTGCCTCGGAATTCACCTGGGGCTTGGCGAGCATCACAGAGCAGGGAGAAAGGCCCAGTAGTTATAAATATTACTTTGCAAAATAATGTAATTCAAAAATTAACTGGATTACCGAAATCAAATTTCTATGTAAAGGATTTGTATTTTTAATTAGTGTCCAAGAATACTATTGATCTGATCAATGTTTGTAAGAAAATAAAACAAGTATATTTCCTTTTTCATAAGATGAATTATATATATATATATATATTATTCATCACCTGGATTATATTAAACGCTATATATAAGTGTTTAATATTATTTTTATACAATCTTCTATACTTCATGTAATAATGTTAAAATTGTAATATTGTTGTTTCGTTTAATTTTAAAATTATGATTTGTAGTTTTCAAATTATAAAATTAGGTTTGTCATAGCGTTTCTCGTACATACAGGCTAGCAGAATCTATGCTGCTGTTCTTCAACTGGTTTTATGTCATTAACTCATTCTAACAACATTTTGCTTTGAAATTCATTTATTAATGCATTTCGATTTCGAACTGAGATAATCTTTCATTAGACAAAGGCATTGATTTCAGATATATGTATGAATATCGCTGAAATGACATTTATTTTACCTTAGTTTCTTTCTCCTTATAACATAATTATTTTAGCTTAGCATATCTGTAACATTTCTGCTTAACCACCGAGTCCGATTTTATTTTTTTTAGTATTTTTCTCTTTAATTATACTCTTGTATTGTTTTTTATAAAATTAAAGTCGGCATAAATTAAATTTTCCTCTTGTGTTGAGTTCGTATTGACTTGAATTTAATTGGGTTCTAATATACAATTTTGAATATACCCGCTGCAAGAAAATCTGTGCTTCTCTTGCGGAGAAAAATCTCATTTGTTTAGAATTATTTACTTAATTTTAATAGAAATGAAGTTTTATTTTTTATTTTTTTGCTACATCATGGAACGTGTCTTAATTCGTTGTACTAATTTTTAAACTGAATTAAATTTTACTTCCTACAAAGTAGCTCATTTATTTTTACAAAAACAGATAGGAATTTAATCCTTAATTATTTTTATGGTTTTATTTATAAGGCGTAAACATTCAGTTAAGAGTATTATTAATGCAAATTAAGATATATTAATCAGTTATTTTGGAAATATTTCATTTTACCAGGAAAAAACGGTTAAATTAACAACTTTCCTTACATAAGAATAAGTTCATCTGACTCGAATGAACTAGAAAATAATGCTATCTCAATTTTTCATTTTTTTAATCTAAAAGACTTTATCAAAGATATCTGCATTCAAATGCCGACTATCGCATTTGCGAGAAAGAAACCAAATCATACCTTTGAGATTACAAAAGATATGGCGTAAAATCACACTTATTACTTAAAGAGAGTCTGAGGTTCTTAAAAAATCCTTTAAAAAGAATTAAAAAAGAACAAATTGTAATTGATATGAGAGATGAGATTCCCATATCCTCACATGTACTAATTCTAAAACAAATGTGTTTACTTTTATTTTGCCGTTTGTTTACATTCAAAGATTTGGTTTTACTATATGTATAGTTTTTGTATTTGCATTAATTAAACACAGTCATTTGTTATTCTGTTCTTAAAATTCATTTCTAGTTCATTAGCCCGGGAGGACGAGCGCTACAAAGAGTAACACGAAAACGCGCAAGGGGGTGTGCGAAAACCCCATTTCGTTATTTCGCCATTTAAGCAAAACAAGCAACATTTTTATGCTATATCTGCTCCAAATGATTAGTGCAAATAGTGCTCTTTATACAAGAACAAATTTTTAGACGAAAAATTTAGAAAATAATATATTATATTATTCAACGCATTGCGAACACATAAGAAAAGTATATTTCTTACACACATGTTTTCAACACTTTTTATATAGTAAAGAATCATCAATATTATAATCGTTATACAATTTGGATAGAAAAATATTGCTTCTAATTTCCTTAGGTACAGTGGAAACCATTTTTTTAGGAATCCAAATAAGAATTCTGATGAGCTTTACCTTTAGATAAAAAAAATTTAGGGCGCTATGCGCTTTTATTTTCCGGAATAGTTTCAACAATTTTAAGGTTTGCATCCAATAGTTTTTGTGAAAGTGGATAAGACATGTATCAGCTGAATACAGTTACATTACGTACAGAATGATAAAACTTTTGCATCAATCTCTTGAGATTTTTACTTACACTATTATCCAGTTTTAAAGTCTTGTATCAGTAAAAATTTAAATTTTAAAAATATAGAAAATTCTCGAATCCACATATTTCCTAAGGTATGTGACTACCTTCGGAGCACTTTTTTTCAAATTTTTAAATTTTTAATGAAACATTCATGTTTTTAATTAAAATGAGTTATAAAACTGAGAATTCCAATGCAATTTCATTGGAAATTTCATTCACTTTCAAATTATAGGCAATTTTTAGCAAAATTTTAGTGAAAATTTGCACTTACGCCAAACCTCCTATAAGAAGTTGTATTGAATATATTTCATCAATATTTGCACAGTATATAGCTAACATGCTTATCTGTGTTATGAACTAGGATATTTTTAATACCTCGAAAGGTGTTGGAGATATTCCAAACTTTGCGAACAAACTCGAATTTTTTAAAAAAAATCATCGATTTTTCTCACTAAAAAGTCAATAAAATAATTAAATGTAGGCAGAGAGCTTAGATTCTAGTTCATAACATAGCTAGAAACAAATAAAACATTTTGGCCAAATTTCATTTTAATATCTTAAAAACATTTTCCAAAATTATGTTTGCCGCGTAGAAAAATATCGAAAATTCCAATTTCTCAGAAAACGCTTTTAAAGATTTTCATAGAGTACAAAAAATTTTGTACACATCTTAGAATCTTAAAACTCGCCATATTTACAAGTCAAACCCTCTTTTACTTGATTTTAAACGACTTTTGTGTTCTTTCAGCTTTTCAGATTTTTTCTGAATAATTTTGTATAGTAGATAGTTAGTGGCGTCTCGATATCTGAATTAGCTTTTTGACAATTTTCATGTAATTTTTAAGCATCTATGGATAAATTTACATTTCAAAACACATGAGAACAGGTAACAGTTCAAAATAAATGGAATTAAATTATAAAACAGCAATTTGAGCGCCAAAAAGTAATTTTTATTGTTGTAATTACTGTTGTGTTGTATTTTTTTTAAAAAGCGTCGCCAAAAACCAATAAAACAATAAAAATAAGAAATGGAAGCTTAAATCTATGTTTTTAGACAATATATTGCTTGAGAATTTAAATATAGTTGTTCAAACTAATTGTTTGTATTTTTAAGGCTCTTTTAATTGCCACTTCCGGTATCAGAATAGTCACTTCCGGTTATTATTTATGCTATAACTTTATTTGTAATTATAGCAGAAACAAAAATAAAGCATTTTTAGATACCTAAATGTATGGACTACAAAATAAACAAATAAAACAAATTTCGAAAATTTTCTGTAAAACGAGGAATTTAGGGTAGTCACATACCTTAATAGAGAGAAAAAAATATTTTCCTGTCCCTAATACGATCACGCAATTGAACAAAGAAACCTGACGCGAGGTCGCGAAAGGAGTGTTCGACACCCCGTAAGCTCAATTCCGAGAAAAAAAAATAAAGGATTTTTTCTTGAAACACATTTCATCTGTTGAATGTGGCCTTAAAGGTGGATTGCATTTATTTGACTCATTTCAACTAAAGGGAAGTGGTTATTTTTCACATGTTATGTGACGTGGGATGTCGGATTCCCCATTTCGCGTTCTCGTGGGCTAAAAATAAATGTTACCTACACTTACTTTCGAAAATGTCGTTAAATTATTTTCACCTTATGAGAAACTGACGAATGTTTTCAAGTTTTATCTACCATGTCATATACTGAACATATGCTTGAAACAACACAGTCAAATATGGTTGTTGCGCTAATTAAACCCAAATCCGGAACGATTCCAAACCTCTAATTTACATTAAATCTGCAAGTAAAATTGCAAATGAATAGATGAACAGTCTAAATATCTTAAAATGTGGTATTATGCATTTTTCGACGAGTACGCTGTTTCGGTTGGTAGAACTGAACTGTCCCGATCGGCTCCACTTTGAAATGAAATTCAGTCTCGGAAGTTCTTCCTCCCACACTGTTGACTCAACTAACGTCAATAAGGAGGA
>BGPR01029600.1:0-19184 GCA_013235015.1 Araneus ventricosus | reverse complement strand
TAATATAATATAATATAATATAATATAATATAATATAATATAATATATATAAGATAAGATAAGATATATAAGATAAGATAATATATATAAGATAAGATAGATAATATATACTAAGATACTATAATAATATTCACTTTTACAATCAATGCGAAGAAAAACCATGTTCCAACCAGACTATGAAGCAGTTAATGCTTTCCATGAACAAAAATTTTCGTTTGAGCATTTATTTCGTTATGTTGAAAATCATATTTTCTTTCAGCGAATAATTGTTTTTCTGCTCTATCATCAAATAATTCTTACAATAAAAAAGTACTCCGTTTGTTCTGAAAAAATAAAGTTCAATGGTGTTCTTATTTACAAGATAATTAACAATTTCCATGATTTCCATCGCACTGTATTAAATCTGCACTGTCTGACGAAAAATAAACGCAGGATTAGCAATTATATTATTTAACAGAGATATCCTCAGTGAACATTAGACAATTAAGAGAACATAATTAGCATTTCTACAGCGTGATATTCTTTCATCGAAACTTCGTGTTCTAATTCTCATTTTTTCTCTCTTTTGATTGGCTAATGTTCGCAGACGATTAAAAATAAAACACCGAAAGGATTATATCCACCTTTGGAGATGGCAACAGCGTTAAATATTTAAACAGAAAACACTACAGAAGAACATCATTAACTGACTCGGAAAAATGCAAGGCGCTTTGAGCTGATTTTGGTACGATTAAACATTTTCGATGCAATCCCCAAAGAAATTCATTGAGAAGAATAAACGACAGAGAGCATCTAAATTTAATTAATTACTTTCCTGAGAAATAATTCCGTCTAATTAAAATGGTTGAATTCTCTCTCAAGTTCGTTCCGTTCGCAGAGAATTTATTTTGCATGTCTGAGTCAAATGCATTAGTCTTAGACGTGCTCCATGTTGATACACTTTTTAAAGCGGCAGAATTATCAGACAGGCTTCAAGTTTGCAACTTTGTTTGAATGTTTAACTTGGAAAGTCGAAAATTAATTAATTAATCGTCACTGCATCGCATTTATATTAGGCTCGTTAATTGTATAACCAAATAGAATTGAAATTGTAGAATTTCTGAAATGTTTAATCACAATATATTAATATATGAAATGCATAAAAGAATCATCCCTTTTAACTCTCCGTTAGAAACGGCTGCTATAGTGGCATCTATAATGTCCCAGTCTTTAATTAATATATATATATAAATATTTATATTAATTAAAGACTGGGACATTAATTAATTCACATTTCTATAATCTTGCTTTAGCATCCTCAAGATTCCTTGCAAAGATTGTATTTCGTAACCATAGTAAAAGTAGAACAAAAGTATTAGCGTTAGTTGTGCGTCAATATTAGAAAATTATTATTTAGATTACCCACGACAGGACCTTTTGCATCAGATATTAAACATCTGTATGTCTTCGAAACGGTAAAACAAATAATACTATATGCTTTATAATAAATAATACTATATCTTTTATAATAAATAATACTAAAAGCTTTATAATAAATAATACTAAAAGCTTTATAATAAATGATACTATGCTATTACTTTCTCCTCGGATGAAGAATTTGCTTAACCCTTTGCGGACAGATACGGCGTTTAGAGTGCGCCAGTGGATATTCACCATAAGCTGAATAAAAACTATAGAAGTTAGAGAGCTCGCCACCCGTCTAACGTCATATTAACATTCCCCCCACTTGCTCCGATAGTTTCCGCTGGCTCCTATCAGTCAGTTCGGTCTGATCGCGCTTGAAAGTGCATGGAACGCACTCCAAAACCCAAACTCGCTATCACGAAACGGCGGGAAATTATCCCTACAGAGGAATATTCACCTGTTTTGGAAGAATTAAGCAAGAAAATATCAGCTGAGGGCGAATCTGATGCATTATATCTCGATGGAGAAGTGACTGAGTACAGCGAGCAAGAAACTGATTCTGAGACTGACGTGGAGGACAATCCAGTTCACGACGAATATTGTGACTCAAACTCGAACACAAATGTTTGTATCATAAATCCATACAACCTCTAATATTATTATACCATAGTTAAACGATTCTCAAGTTCCGAAGAAGTGCAGCGACGAAAGCACTGGAGGAAGTGACAAAAGGAGGTTTGCAATCCGCATTTACATCTTCGCATGAACGATGGCAAAAATGCACGGGGCAGTTACTTCGAAGGAAACGCCGAATAAGCAGGTTCTATCTGTACTCATTTTTCTGTCATAAAATAAGTTCGGGAACTATTTGGAAGTAGAAGTGGATGCCAACAAAGAAAGATAGAAACTCACGGCTGGAAAACATTCGCCTCCAATTCTTTTACAGAAGAAGACACTTACCTGAAAAAGACAGAATAAACAATTACAATCAAAGAAAGCAAATTTTCCTTTTTATCCTAAAATACATGTTAATAAAATAACCTGTGGTACAATTTTTAATATGGCACTTGCTTTACAATAACAGTGATAATGGAAATAAATCAGTGATAACGAAAAACTGGGTTAAAAATAATCGGGAGTGTTTTTGCCTTAACTTCCTCGGGGGAGGACACTGCGAATACAGGGATATGAGTGGCCGCCGGATAAGTAAGTGGGCACTCACTTCCCTAGGCGGTAGAGTAATGGGTGGACTTGAATTATCCCTCCAATGATAGTACGTACCTCCTGCGGGAGGGGTCGGGCCGTGGCCGGTGATGGCTACTACGACTCAGTACTTGAGCTATTTTTAATTCTAGCCGCCGTAACTCGCATTTGCAAAACAATATATTTAATAAGTAAATATGCATACAGGATCCAGTCTTGATTCCCACCCTTAACTTCAGTATGGCGACAGCTATAGTCATAAAACTAGTGGTTAGCACTATACGATGAGACCACTTACAGTGCCACCTAGTGGAAAAATTCGGAGTTAAGGTTTCTCTCTCGAAAGCGGTATGAGACACAGGGAAAAATTTCCATAACAAATTTGTAGAGCATCATCGAATTAGGGCGAAAAGATATCTGGCATCACGATAACGTATATGCGTCTCAAAACGCGGCGTTTGGAAAATCCTGAACAAATTAGGTGCTCATCTGTACCGGCTAACACCTTTGCAGGCACTACTGGCAGGAGATGCCGAGAGATGTTACGTGTGGGGCAACTTTATCATGAAACACTAGCTCCAGCTAATGTTCCTTACAGACATGATATGGGCGGATGATGCATGCTCTTTCGTATGATGACGTGCCCAGTACGCAAAAATCCATTACTAGCCAAGAGAAAATTCTAGAAGCGTGGTCGAAGTTCGACAAAATCGTTTAACGTTTGGTGCAGAATTTTCAAGAACTGGCTGATCGGCCATGCTATTTAATCAGTAATTGCAGTCCAGATGTGCTTTGTGGCAGCAAGAGGGATAAATGAGCCTCTTGACAAGTAAGTGCTTCTTACCTGCTTCTACCTCATTTGGTAACGACAAAGTTTGGAAATCGTGACCAAACAAATGCGCCCTTTATGCGTTCCATTATTGTAATTAATGTTTGCAAGGTCTCTTTTTCGTATTAAATATATGATACTCTAGAATTTTGGTAATTTATTCACTATCTTTTTACGTTTTTCGAGATACGAACGGTAATGCTGAATCTTGCCACCAGGAGGCGCACTGTAAGTGGTCTCATCGCGCAGCGCACAACCACTTTACCACACCTAGATACCACTTTATGACTATATCTATCGTCGCTCCGAAGTTAAGCGGTAATTTCAGGATTTTAGTGGACACTCTGTATAATATTTATTTTGATCGTGAGTGATAACTCGCAAACCAAGCACTCTAAAACGTCGTTAACAAGGAAACCT
This sequence comes from Araneus ventricosus, assembly GCA_013235015.1. NCBI lineage: Eukaryota > Metazoa > Arthropoda > Arachnida > Araneae > Araneidae > Araneus > Araneus ventricosus. The sequence goes on along the minus strand of BGPR01029600.1, from coordinate 15,328 downwards.
CATTAAAAACAGCAAATCACAAATTCAGACAGTTTAAAATGACGCCAGAAAACCTGATTAATAAAAACTGAAATAAACAGCTGGCGCAATTAAATTCAGAAATTTTTGAAAAGAAAACCATAAAATGACGTTTATTTAACATCAAAGCGGAGACCACCAGAATTTTAACTGACAAAATGCTACCAATAATTAAAAACAGAATATTGTCAAAATCAAATATTATTCGGGAAAACGCATTATTTGTCAAGCTAATTAATATCCAGACTGGTGATTAAACATAACGTTAAGTTAAATATAATAAATCGCGTGTAATTTATCACGTTTAACCACTGGCGATTATATATATATAATTCGTAATACACAAAACGCATTTATTTTATTGCATTTACGGAAATTTAAAAGAAGCGTGGATAATAAATAATAATTACGTAAATCATCAGGGTTTAATCATTTTTCTCCGTCTTATATAGACTATGATATAAATGTATAGCATAAAGGTTGTGTCAAATATTTTTACTCAGTGGATTTCATGCTGTATAATATTATAAGTAATTAAAAATTCTGTATCGAGGAAATATTTAGCAACCTTTTATTAATGAATTTCGTCAGTTTGAAGAAAAAATAGCAATTATAATGTTTTTCAAGGTGATTTTTCGCGATAAACATAAAGTTTTGAAGAACCGCTGAACTTAAATAAAGAAAATAAATTTTTAGTACTTTAAGAAAAGATTTAAATTAAGTGGAATTGGCCTAGATTACCACATGTTGAGGTTGACGAAACAAAAATTTTCAATGTTAACTTTAATTGAAAGGGTTGCTTTTAATGCTTATACTGATAATATACAACGACTCTTATGAATACAAAGAATAACAATTTTAAGCAAATTTGATAAATTTATGGTCATTCAAAATTAGACACCTTCTTGATTTTCGAATCAAATATGCGTCTTGCATTTGCTACTTGTAGTAATCTCCCGCACCACGCCAGCAGGACATCCGACCCCTACGTATGATTTGACAAGCAACGGTCCCAATATACGATGGATCTTCGGTGGAATCGGGTTCCGAACCTGCAACCCTCCGGCCCGAAATCGAGACCTTACCACCAGGCTACTGTGGTCTCAGGGCACAGCTGGAGTTTTTAGTAAATACCTCCAGTGGCCTGGTTTCATTGAAAAGGGCGAACATTATAGTGAGATAATGATAGGAGCTATTGTGTACTGTTTAATGTTGAAGAGAGAGCCACATTATTAATGAGGAATGTAATTATGAGTGTTTGATGTTATAGTTTAATCTATATATATATATATAAAAGAGGAAAGTTTGTGTGCGTATATTTGTTCGTTTTTTGGTTCTTTACGCACGGCCAGACCGCTGGACTTACGACAACCAAATTTGGATTAGCACAAGAGGGATCTAAAGCCGCAAAAATTATTTTAAAAATAGAATTAGATTTTTATTTATTTTATTAATAAAGAAAATTAAGCTATTTTAGACGTTTTTCGTCAATAACTTCTGAAATACTTAAGGTACGAAAATTATTTTCACATCACCTAAAAGAGCACAAAATTATCTTTTTATTGATCCAATTTAATTGTTGTACAATGTTTTCTCTAAGTGTAATTAACGTTTCAAAATTTATTTTAAACTCAAATTTTAACAAAGCTTATATTTTTATAAAATCAAATTCCAACTAAATTATTATTTCCTCAAATCCTTTATTCACGTGTTTTTACCACTGTTAAAGTTAAGAAAATATTGCTTTTTGTGGTCAAGGCAGACTTCTTACTTCCGCCGTTATTTCGTAGAATGCACTTAACTTCCGCTTTTATTTCGCAGCTTTTAATATGCACTCAAATATCCAATGACGTTAGTTCAGTTGCTACGGGATGTTTCGATTAAATTTCACAAATTTTTGAATGATCCGACCGGTGAAGCGACCGGCGAGTAAGTGGAGTAAACATGTCGCAGATGCCAGTTTTAGAGACGCAATAGAGACAAAACAGTACTGCATTTATAACAGTTTTTAAAGCAAAATATAATTAGGGAGCGTAAAAACATTACTAGGCCCCGAGGGCTATTTGCGCTTGTTAAGCAAATGACGAATGGTGTAAAAAAATGATATTCCCCGGGCGCCACTGGCCATGTTGACAAAACGCTAATATTGTTACAACATGGAAAGTCGCTTCCCAGCAATGTGTGTCTTATGGTTGGGAAGAGAGTTTTACAGGGGTAAGTATGGGATGACCGACAGCAGCCATGTCTGGACCACTGACCTTGGCGACAAATTTGGCGACGAAATATGGGATCTCAAAGGTGCTGGAATCTTCTCGATATCTCTATTAGCAGAGGAGATACGCTTGAATGTACTAGAAAATTCCATGCGACGTCACGGCCTACCGGGGGAGACTATATAAGGAGAGCGCTTGGATGGCGGAGGGTATGTGTTGATCGACTGGGATCGCCTTGGAGCGCGAACGTCTTTGGAGTTCTATCCGCTGTGCGAGCTAGTAAGCTGTTAGACGCCGAGCGGTAGTAGCGTTGATCCATTGGGAACGACTTTAGAGCTTCGTCCGCAGTGCGAGCTAGGAAGCTGGTGAGCTATTGAAAGTGCAGTTATTGTCGTTACTAGTTATTTGCTGACTGTTTGTGTTGTTAAATATCGAAGTGCTGAACTGTTATTACCTGTGAATTGTTGTCTGTTTACATTGCTAATCTGTGCAAGAACTATTGCTTCCTGTACCTGTGCTACGTGTTTTCCTGCATATTTATAAATAAACCTTCATTCTCCACTATCCTGCGTATTGGACTGTTTACACCACACACCCACAGTAAGACTTTTGTAACAATATGTTTGTGTCACTTTTTAAAGTCACACACAATAAGGAGTCGAAAAATGCAAGTCAACGAAAGACGTCACAGTAAAAAACTGTTTTAATTAAGTTTAAAGTGTTATAAGAGCTTAGACTTGGAAAATATTTCAACCCCGAGCAAAACCGGGTATATAAGCTAGTGTAACATATATCTGCCGAATGTGAGTGCATGGATATATTCTATGTGAAGCATTGTATCCCCAACTCAACACAAGAATAAAGTCATCAAATCTCAGACAGCGAGACGTATCATCATTGGATTGGAGATAAGTAATCTCATTTTTACGTTCAATATATTTAAGTTAGAATAAATAGTTTGCACACATTTAGATGTTAGATGCCATGCGTGATGACGTTCATCACCTGACCTAAATATTTAATTAAATAACATTTAATAAAATAATTTCGACTGTCTTCAAAAATGGCGCACGGACTTCAGAAAGAAACAATTTAAACTAAATAAGGTAGCCCAGCCCTGAAAAACACAGAATCTCACTGCATTTGATATGCAGGGTGTACACTCTAATTGTAGTCCAACAGCGAAATGCTAAACGGTTAGAAATAAGCATATATTTCCAGTTAGAAAAAAGCGCCAAATGACATAAAGAAATATAATATATGTTTTTTTTTAAGTCAATAGATGTACGGCTGAAAAAATTAAGAAGTCTCCATTTTTATACAGTCCGCCGGGTCCTATTAGTTATATTTAGCACAATATTCTTGAATCACTTAACATTTTAAGTAAATGAAAATTACACTCTTTTGCGACTAAAACCGATAGAGTTATGAATCTTTGAATATCATTATTTCAGAATATTTCGATGACCATGTCGAGGAAGTTCTGCCAATCAACGGATAGCGCCTGCTCGAGTGCTAATTGATTGGATAAAAATAATGAAATTCAAAGCTTCAAAACTTAGTTAGTTTTTGGCTGAAGTATGGAATTATTTTTGGTTTGAAATGTTAAGAACATTTTATTAACTACGACTAATAGGATTCGGGACTGTATAAAATTTAAATTTCGTAATTTTTTCAGCAGTACTTTTAGTGACTCAAACAACATAAGATATAATTTTTTGTAGCATTTAAAGCATCTTTCCGATTGGAAATATATGCTTATCTACAACGATTTAGAAATTAGCTGGTCTCCGTTTAGAGTGATACCTTGTATATTCAAGTACTGCTATTTCTCTTCAATAGCGTTTTATGGGTATTTAGCCTCACAAAAATGAAGTTTCAATAAAATGTTAATTTTTTCAATAATTATATTCCCCCAAAAATTGCATCAAAAGAGGATAAAAAAATAACGACAGCACTTTGAGATAAACTAGTCAAATTTTTATTTGGATTTCTAAAGGGAAGAAAATGAACAAAAACTATTATAAAAATATGTTAAACCATGTCAAGGGGTGTTAAAAACCATTAATTATTAGATTTCACTTTTAAGTTGATATTTTAAATCACGGCCAATTCACGAAACTTCTAATAGTTAATTGTTTGACAGCCTTAACCACTTTTCATGTTAGTTAAATCATATTATCGCTGCCAAAGGTAGGTCAGTGTTCTTGTTAAAAAGAAAATCACATTCATTTATTACAACGTTTGTCAAGTGAGCACTCCTTCACTGCTTCTGTTCCGAATATTAACTTAGAAAACTCAAGGTCAGAAGATTTCCATCTTGGAATGTTATTTTATTCTGGTTTGGAAGTAAAATCAGGTCTGCTGCTACGAGAGCGACATCGATTGAATTTTTTTTTTCATCTAATTCAATTAAAAATACTGTAGTTGATGATTTTAAATAAAGGAGTCGCTGTTTTTTCGTTTTTCATTTGTATCCACAAAAAGTATCTTTTTAATATAGAAAATGCCTTCTTCTGGTAACTTAATTTTCAAATAAATTGAACGGAATTAAATGTTAATTATTTTAATTAGGATTAAATATAATTTGATAAATTAATCATTACTAAGCAGCAGCAGCTGTTCAGAAAAAAATCACCACATCTCATGAAAACAAGAATTAGTGCAATAGTATAATACGCATTTTTGTTCTGGAAATTGACTGCGAATGGTTTTACTGCTGGTAACTTGGTTTTGTTGCCAACAGCAACGTCGTATGATGTTACAGATGCAGCGTTGAGTGATCTCTTCGTAACCCCACGTAAGAGTTTGAAATAGGAAATTCATATTTCAGTTTGCCGAAGAGAGAAATATTTTTGATTCACTTTTAGCTGCGTTCTTTAGCGATTATTTTTTAAAAAATGGAACCGATTCAATGAAGAAATTTCGAAAAATTCCATTGAAATTATGTCGGAATTTTATTGTGATTGTCATACCACATAAAAATACAATCTTATTCACTCAAATTGGGCTATTTAGTTTTGGACTGCTTTTTATGGTAGATCTCTCGCATATCCGAAGCGTTTAGCTCATCGTAGCTTTTTAAAGTCTACACAGTCATAACTTTTATATATTTTAATTGAGCAGATTTGCAGCTTCTGCGCTGCTGATCCTTTTACAGACGGGAGGTGTACAAAGACTAAGCTCTCGGTCTTGAAATTATTTAATTTAAGGCGACTTATTGCTAAAGAACAATAATAATTAATCATAAGGATTTCACGTTAAGTTTACCTTAGCCAAAATATTTAAGACTATTTACTCCTGATGGATTTCGGACATTAGTTGACAAAATGCATCTGGATTAAATATGACTTATTTTCTTTTGCCATTATATATTTTATATTCAGTATTTATTTTGTGCAAAACTAGTAGTCGCTAGAGGTTAAAATTGGGACAATACTGTATGAACAATTTTCTATTATATTTTAGGTCATCTGGCCAATCTCTAAAATATATTCTACCAAAAAATAAATTTGCTGAAAGAAAATACATCAAGATTTTTCAAGACTAAGGAGGTTTCAATTGAAAAATTATAAGTAAATTCAAAATAAAATTCTCATATATTTTTACTAAGAATGCAAAAATATTAAGGCACGAAACAAGCAAGAAAAACTGACTTAAATCATAATTTAGAACTGTCTTTTCAACTGCTTATGAATAACAAACAGCTTGTCTGCTCTTTTTCAAAAATAATCGGATTACCCAATTTTAACGACATTTTCAGGAAACCAATCCGTAGTCAAGCCGAATACTTCAAATACCACCCTTAAATCGCCAAAGAAGCGATACGGCGCCAAATGATAGTCGCCTTCATTTTCCCCTCCCATCTCCGCATGAGACATTTTTATCGCTCTTTATGAAGCAGCTGTAAAACTTTTACGGCCTTGTTTTAAAAGACTTAACTGCGAGAGGAAGGAAACGTCCATACGCTCGTGGAGTGGGGGGGGTGCAAAAAGCGAGAAAGAAAATTACATTTAATATTATCGTTGCGAAAGAATTTAAGGAATTACTTCGGAGGTAACTTGATTTCTCTGCGGAACAGGCGGGAAGAATGGAGCGTCGCACGCGTCATTACAGTTCAATAATGCTCGCCAAAGAAAGGGGATAATTGGATTGATAGTGGGTATGCAGAAAGAATCTTTTTACAAAGTCCCTACACATAGAGTCCTTACACTAACGCAGTATAATTGATATTCACGAAATAATGGTAAAAGAATCATGATATTCAAATAAAGTTCAATTTATCAAATATCAATAACTTATTAATTTAGAAAGAGAGTAGTGGGAAAACAATTTTTATTAATAAGTCAGAAAAAAGTCAGCTATCGCGGTCTCTGGGGGTCTGTCTATTCGTGTATACACGAATAGAAAAAAAAAAAAGGGGTTTTGTTTTTTTTTTTATACACAAATAGACAGACCCCCAGTGAGTTAAGCTGTTGATGGATTTGGCACACAATTTGATGCAGATCTACAATTCAGGTGATAAAACCGTATGCCAAATTTCATCTAATTAGCTCGTCTGTTTTCGAGCTATCATGGTCAGCTGCAGACGGACGGATAAATAATTCTAGTAAAATTAACTAAATATGTTATAAATTCTTAAAGCATTACAATTTAGATTAGACTTATTCTAATAATGCGAACGAATGCGATTGAACTTAAATGTGAACAAAAATAATATTAAATAAGCTACACAAAGTTTAACAACCTATAAAAAAAAACCCTAAATTTAGTTACAATACACAAACTACAGTTATGTTACCGAATAAATTTAAAGCACACATGAACAACTATTTCAATCAGTAAAATTTAGATTAGACTTATTTTAATAATGCGAACGAAGGCGATTGAAGTTAAATGTGAACAAAAAATATTATTAAATAAACTACACAAAGTTTAATAACCGATAAAAAAACCCTAATCCACACTATTAAAATTCGTCACATATATGTATGTATCTATCTATGTATCTATGACCGGCTATCTTCTCACGAACCACTGAATCCTGAAACGAGCTGAAAGTGTCAAAAGATGGGAAATAATCCAAGGATCCATTTCGACCATTTAAATTCCGAAATTGCAATTAGTTAAAAAGATATTAATTAAACACGTCAAAATGAATCGTGCTGCCATCTAGTGGCGACTTTAACAACCGAATTTCTTGCATTTTTTTGTTTTTCTTGAATTTTTTGTTCATTATACGAAACTTGGTTTTAATTTGTATAAAAGGTGTTTATTTTTCTTTTTTAGCAAACTTCCGTGTTTTGATTTATAAACATGGAAAAAAACACTTTCTTGCTTTTTACGTTTTACGGTTTTCATTACTGAATATCAACGGCACGCGACTATTATATCAATCATGTGACGTCATCTATTGAGCAGAAATCACATGAATCGATTTATTTTATTCTTCGGACATTTTTAAAATTTTACGGGAGGAGAAAAAAATGGGCTGTAAACAACAACTAAATTAGGGTCGAAGATATCTCTAATGTGTTTCACAATAGAAAATGAAACAATGGACGAAAACTAAAAAAAAAAAATTATACTATTTTTAATTTTTGCAGAAGTCCTTTTTTAAAATCAAACATAAAAGTTTCAAAATTTATTTATTTGTGAGTACATTTAAATTTAAAGCCTCAAAATAAAATAGAATTTTAAAGTTATTCGTTTAAAACAGAAAAAAAAAATCAAGGGAAAAATAATTAGAAGCTAGAAATATGAAAGAAATTCAAATAAATTTCAAAATTAATTTATTTGAATGTAAACTTAAACTTAAAAGAATACAAATAAATTTTAAAGTCATTCGTTTTTAAGTAAAATTTAGATTTAAAGAAAAATATTGAGGGAAAATGGTCATGAAGCCTGGGATATCAATGAAACTCAAATAAAAGTAAAAATGACTTTATTTGCAAAGAAAGAAATTTGGAAAGTTACTGGTTTTTAAGTAAAATTCAAATTAAAAAAAAAATCAGGGATACACATATATGAAACAAGAAATATCAATTAAACTTAAATTGAATTCAAAATTTGTTTATTTGCAACTAAATTTAAATTTTAATAAAACAAAATGTAAAATTTGTTTTTAAGCAAAATTCATATTTAAAAATAAAAATTAGTAAATAAAATGGTAATGTACATTAATTTTAGGCCTTTTGAGGGTCAATTGAAGATCCTCTTCCGCGCAGAAGTCCTCTTCTAACATCATACCGAAACTTTGATGATGTACTACAACTTAAGTGTGAATGGTAGAATTTCAGGTTTTACATCAAACAACGCAACTATATTGATCAAATCAAAAACGTAAAAAAAAAAAAGTAATTTCAGTCGAGTCTGCAGAAATCCCCTTTTGAAATCTAATGGTTCACATACGGTGTTCATCCATTTCCATTTATTTAACGGAAGCTGGTATTTCTTTTTTAAGGAGCTTCTGTGTTTGGATTTATTAATATCGGAAAAAAATCGTTTTCTTTCCTTTTTTGTATTAAGGTGTTTAACTTCGTAACGTTTGTTGGGGGAAATAATTGACAATTTTTGTTGTGAAAAACAGAGGCATGCGATATGAAAATATATGGATCCCGAGGCCTCACATGACATCACTTCTCTCCGCCCGGGAATATCCCATTATTCGAGATAGCTCGTGCAACGCCGGGCCAAACAGCTAGTTTTTGTTATAATACACAAACTACAATTATGCTACCGAATGAATTTAAAGCAAACATGAAAAACTACTTCAATCAGCAAAAGCATTGTTCTTATTATTACGAGTGGCAATTCTACGATGCTTTATAAAAATGAAAATTGAAGCGGTCCCAGACAATTTACGTTTATCATGTGAGCATGAATTGCCATCATTCTTCAGAAGCCCAACTTTCTGAAATGAAATATACAGTAAAGCACCGCTTATACGTTTCTCATTTATATAACATTTCTCATTTATACGTCGTTTCATCACAATCCCGATTCATTCGCATTCATTGTAATGACAAAGAACTTCGTTCATACGACACATAGCTTAGGTTATAAGTCATTCTCCCACGTCCTAAACTGCGAAAATTTCCTCTTTCTAGTACGTGAACTGTGATAAAGATATCATGACTCCGAAATTACTCACAATTGATGAATTAATAGAAAACAAATTGTCTTGTGCTAATTTAAGCGATGATGATGAAGTTATTTCAATTTTCTTTAAAGACGCAATGGTCTCTAATGAAAAACTTCGAACTTATTTCTTTTGTTAAAAGAATAGTGAAAAAACATTCAATGAACTTAATTCAATTCATAATACTGTACTAAATACTCAGAGGCAATAATCAGCACGTCAGACGACTGTTAAAGATTTTTTAAAAAATTAATCGCCTACCTGCATGCATATATATCGTATAAGAAATATATAATTCGTAAGAGAGATATGAAATTAAGGTATGATTTTCTCACTTCTGTTATAATTGTTTAATTTTAAAATTTAATTATTGATTTCCATACTATGTAGTATTACTTTTCTAGTACCATCTTAAAAACTAATAAATTTGAATTAATAGCATTAAATTTGTAATAATCAAAGTTTTTGAGTAAAGTTTCGATTATACGTCTTTTTACGTCAGTCCTTTGAAAGGCGTATAAACAGTGCTTTACTATAATTAAGTTTTAATATTTTTAAAAAATAAACGAGATATTTATAAGTCACAAGTAATATAATTTTTTTTTAAAGTCAATTCCTACTTAGGTCAACAAAGAAAAATTTTATTTTAGAAATTTTTTTCTCCCATATAAACTCAAATTAATTAATTAAATTTAATTAATGAATTAATATTTGAAAAAACTGTATTAACATTAAGTGTCATCCACTAAAAGTTTTAAAAAATGTATTTGAACTTGAGTGGATGAATAAAAAGTATTTTATTAATGATTGAAAATTTGAACACGATATATAGGGAGAGTGTGAACTAATAGTAGGAATTGAAAAAAGAAAGGACAAATCACCAAAGGACATTCTTAAAGCCAGGACAAAGACTCAAAAGTCGGGACAGTGGTGCCTCATCCGGCACATCTGTTTCACTCTACCTATGCCGCATGATGAGCCAATCATGACGAATTCAGGCAAACTCGATTTAAATAACTTCGGGGAAAAGTAAGAAATTAAAAAGTAACCTTAATTTTCTAGAGTCAATAAACTGTTTCAGATGTTTCATTATAACTGCTCTTTAAGTTAAACGAAAACTCACTTGAGATAAATAGCACACTACGCTGGTGTCTAAATTTAAACGTATTTTAAAAGGAGGAAGCTAATAAATGACGCGGATCAAGTGGTGAATGTTTAAATCATATGAATTAAAAATGTGTCAGCCGATTAAGAACACAGTGAGGGCGTTTGCTATTATAAGTTTAGCATTTAAAGATGTTAAACGTTTCAGAAATTTTAAAAGATTTCTTTAACGGCATGTTCATGGCCTTGATGGAGTTTTCATGTAATCGTTCTGGAATAATTTGTTTATTGAACAGAAAAATTTCACAAATTTTTTAAAATAAAGAATGTATTCTATAGTTATTAATAGATGAATTAACTAAAATCTTCAAAGCAAATGGAAAAAAAACGATTTTTTTGCTTCAATAAAGCTTATGAAATGGCAGAAACAAGGCCGATTCAAACGAATAACTTATTCTTTTTATTTCTAACTAGCCGCCTTCGGCGACCACTTGTTCGCTGGGAATATGATTTTATATCCATGGTTCTCTTAACAACGTAATTTTAAACTTCAGATTGTGGTAGATATTTAACCCATGTTCTATTAGTGACCTTGGACCTCTTCTGTTCATCGTCTCCTTAAATATTCCTAACAGAATCAAATAACTGATCATGTCATGTAATCTCCAATTTCGTGTTGTCGGCACTATCTTCACTTTCGTATTCCTCTCGTAATATATGCATTTGATTTCAACAATAAAATAACGCAGGATATTTTATGGCCAGCGGCATGTTAGCTGGATTAAAACATGCGGAGAAAAAAATGAAAACATAGTAACCATAACACTTCATTTTCTGTTTCTTAATATAAGCAAAGTAATATATCGGAGAGCTTTGTTTACAGATTTCACAAAAATTTTGATGAAACAAAATATGGAAGCAAAATGTATTAGGATATTATCTCAGATCACAACAATGAAAGAGAAATATGCAATTAAAAATGTGTTTAAACAATCAAAACGGTTTGAGTTGCATTCCAACAATGAAAAGTACTGTTGTAAATTATGCCAAACAATATTTTAAAAAAATTATTAAAATTTGAGAAAACATTGTACGGCAACTTAATTGATATCATTAGAAAGGTAATGTTTTGAACTTTCAGGTGGTGTAAAAATAATGTTTGTGCTAAAATATTTTAGGAAGTTATTAAGGATAAAAGCCAAAATTTCGCTTAATTTTTAATTAATTAAAATTCTAATGAAAATTTAAAAAAATGGCTCCGAGATGAAGATTCCTACACTCCAAAGTTTGTTTGTGCCAAATTTTGTAGCTCTAAGTCTAGTAGTCTGATTTAAAGAGAGCGCGTACACGCAAACACATTCTCCTTTATTATTAGTACAGATGCATAGAAATATACATAGAAAAATTAGCAATCTTCGAAAACTTTGACAACCAGATTATAATTTTTATTACGTATCAGACACCTTTGCGTTTGGGGTAAAAAAACACATTTTATAAAAATTATGTCTGTCTATCCGTGTATATGTGGGCACAAGTATTCCAAAACGCAACGACTTAGTTGTAGGAAATTTACCATGAGGTCCTTCTACCAACATTTTATATCTGCAAGGAATTTTGAAACAAATCCATCAGAAATGAGATGTCCGTTTGCTTGCCCGTGGAAAACGCAACAATGAGATGGATGAAATATAGAACGCGATCTTTGACCACAAATTATAAATCTGGGTCAATTTTTTGACTAAATATGCCATCGGGAAACGATTGTTTTCAGAAATTTATACTCATTCCTTTTCATTTCCTTCTGAAGTTGCACAAGAAAGCGCCATATTTACAATGATGCGTTTAACACATGTACAGCTACTTACGTCCAAGAGAAATATTATATACATATATGTAATGACTTAATTTTTTAACCTTCTTTAATTATTTTTAACGCTACTTCAGTTTTAATCACTTCTACTTCCATCGGAAAAATCGCACTTCCACTTTCACTTCGAGTCACGTGTCTTTCCGGGGAGTCCCCATTTCTGGGTACTTAAGCTTTCTGCGCATCGTTAACTGCCCCTTTTTGTTCTGATTCTAATTGCCGCGATGATCATGGATTGGATGGTTTGGTAGTTTTAATTATCATCTCAGATGCTACAATAATCTGATAACCTTCACGTGAAATAATGTTTCTGCAATAAAGAATAATATAATTTAATCAGTATAGATTCTATAAAAAAAGGACTCTACAATCTCTAAAAATTTGTTGTCATCTCATATATAAAGTAGTAGCGTTTATTTAGACGGGCGTTGCAACTAAGTCTAGTAAAGATACTAAATTAATTTATTTCAGGGCAAGTTATCACATTTATAATTAAAAATGCTCTTTTTAAAACTGTGGGGGAAAAACATGACAATTATTTCGATATCATTTTATTGGCGGAAAAATTGTTTTCTCTTCCACAGATTGGTTTGGATAATATTTTGATCAGTAAAACATCAAAATGACGAAATAAAAAAAGTAAGAAACAGCCAATGGATTTTATTTTGATCAGTAAAACATCAAAATGACGAAATAAAAAAAGTAAGAAACAGCCAATGGAAAGGGCTATTTTAGTTACATTTAATGCCTTAGCACACGGTGCATTTTCCTAGAGCGAGTGAGAGTTGCAGCTCTCTGAAAAAAGTTTTCGACCGCAGAAATGAAGAACAAGAATTGTTTAGCAACGGATTCGGAAACCGTCCGCACTTTTGCGCTTGCGCCGGGCGAAGTTATTTTCATCAAAATATGGGGAAAAGTGAAGAATGGGAGGGTGATGTTTACTTTTTACTTAGAGTGATCTAACAAAGAACTCCGGAAATGCGCTCAAATGACTCATTGCCTGACACCCCTTTGCGGTGTAAAATCGTCCAAAAGTGGTAGTCCGTTGCTGAACAGTACTTTCAGTGTCGTTTAAAAATGCAATGTCAGATGGTAACATGAGGTCATAACATTCAAAGTCACAGAGGACGAAGAGTGTTCGATAACATCCGCTCTAGTAATATTATCCCGTGTTCTAAGGCCTTAGAGTACTTTTCAGAATGCCGATAGAGAACGTTTGAATCCATAGCACGGAAGCATACTCAATTTTTAACCACGTTTTAAATGATGCCTTTGTACAGGTGTACAGATGAAAATCAAGGCGAAAACACCGTCTGTTTTTTCTTTTACGGATCCATGTCTGAAGAAATTCAATGTATTATAAGCGAAGTACTTGAAAGAAGATTTTCAACGAGAAAGAAGAAAAGCTTTTATTACTTTGCATTAACATAAATTCTATCCAATCTTAGGAAGGAAACGAGAGTCACATCCTTTGAACTGCGCTCAGATATAAAACAAAACGACGATACATTTTCTCAGTCAATTATCTAAGGAATCTTAAAATTGCATTTAGGAATGTGTGCTATTTTGGTATTTTAAAACATTATTTCGCTAATTAAACCACCGATTTTGTAACCAGTGTTGGTGGGAAAGGTTATAAAAGCAGGAAAAAAGGTTAAAAATACTTTTCCTTTCTTTTTCTCTTTGTTGAAATCGTTAGTTTTGGAGAACATAACAGAAAAACCTCACCTTTCAAGACGTATCAGATTTTCATCGCGATATGAGTTGCTTTAATCAAAATAACTTTTTGCACAAAGATGACACAAATTACGTCCGTAAAAAATTGCGCAAACAAAAACTATCTGAAAAAGCAGTTGGCAAACAATATAAGATAGTTGCAATAATAATAGTGAAAATTTAACGACGGCGTTCCATGCAGTTTGTTAGCACAGCGGCCATATGTTATCTATCAGCTCAATCCCTGTAACATTTTAGCTTCGACCCGCCTAACGTGTTTCCACTCATGCTGAATGAAGACAGCTGGACAAATGTTTTTACTCGGAGCCATTCAAGGGCTAAATCCAGACGGGGAAGAAATACATCTGAGCCAAAAGCAAACTCTTTCCACTTTCCGAACCTATTTGCTGAGATTTTCCTTTCTCATTTTCTCTCCAACTGCTAAGTTTGCTCTTTTAAGAACGGTGGGTCGACGGATCGTCGAGGAAAAAAGGGAAGAACATAAAAAGGGGAGGGAGGAGATGGAACAAATTTCATTCTGTACTTGAAGGTTATTTAAAAATATCTTGTCGAAAGGAGAAGGTTTATTCCGTTTGTCCGGAGACATAAGTTCCCTCGCCCCTTTCCTCCTTATCATATAATTTCATAAGCTATGAGGATGAAAGAGGGTGGAAAAGAATGAAATGGATGAGTGCTTTCAAACAAGATGTCGCAAGTTTGGGTTAAAAAGCAGTCGAAGTTAGGAGTTCAAAATCACTTTTGAGCCCCTAAACTACTAAACTATTGGAGCTATGGAAAAACTTTCAATACAAAAACTATTCCTTATGATGAGGCGACAATTCGCCTAGTTTGAAGTATCTTTCTAGGGAAGTTATGTGGCAAAAAATTAAAAAGTAGCTGTGTGATATCAAAGCAAAGTATTTCGAATTCTGGCTATATCCGGACTGCACAGTTGTAGAATAAAAATATTTCGGTGACTAACAATTTACTTAAAGAGAACAAAAGAGGCAGTCGATTTAAAATTAAAAGAGATAGAAATTGACTTTTCAAAAGTAGAGGAATCAAACGATCCGAACTTGAATTACCAATATCAGTAGTCAACAAAAAAATCTAGCATATATATATATATATATATACATACAGGATGTCCATTCTAATCGTGGAGCAAAAAATAATTTCTAGACTCTTAGAAATAGGCGTATACTTCCAACTGGAAAAACATTTTAAATGAAGTAAAAAATGATTTTTTATGTCATTTGAGACAATGAA
>BGPR01029599.1:0-19187 GCA_013235015.1 Araneus ventricosus | reverse complement strand
CACAATTTTGTCATCATGAATATGAGTCCATGTATCAATTTTGGATGATCCGTCAGAAGGTTGATTATCGGTCGGTCGATTTAATCTCCTTTAGAACCTTATTTACTTCTTATGTAAATTAGCAGATAAATGGAAATTTCATATGTATGTGATCTTGAAGACTAATTGCCAGATTGTCTCAATTTTCATTTAAATCAGTTTAAAAACAGGCGTTGAAACGGTTTTTTTCTCATTCCATGCAAAAAAAGCTGCGAAAGCTGGAGCGAGTGTTTTCCCCACCTTAGGGAATACAGCACGTTTTCCGGCGCTCGGTGTATTTTTCCCCCTTACCCGTGTTATTCGTAGGCGAGAAAGTTTTGGGGAGGCCACTCCCGCTGGTTTAACAGATCTTTGAAGGAAATTTTCAAAACCAGAAAAAAATTGCAATATATTTCTTTTTAGAAAAATTATTAATATTTCATGCCTTTTTTTACATAAAAGTTGGTTGAAAGAATTTCTTAAAAAGTATAAAAAAAATTTTAATGAATTTTGCAAAATCCATCAGCGGCGCGGGGCCTTTCAGAAGAGCGGGGCCTTGTGCAGTCGCACCGTTCGCACCCCCCTCGGACTGGCCCTGCTTGTGGCAAACGCGTTTTGCAAGCGAGGGTGGCGCTAGTTGTCACGGCGAACTTGCCACAAGTTCGCTTCAAGTTTGACGCGTCAAATTTGCTATGACAAGGTAATATCAAGTCAAAATCAAACTTGCTGCAAACTTACGTGCTATCTGGGAAGGTTTTTAATGTAAGCAAACAAAACAGAAATCTCCTCCATTGCTGCAGCTCTCAATGTTTACTTAAAATAAGTGCCTCATTTTGTGAAAAGAATGCCATAATTTTTCGTTATTGCTCTTTTTAGCGGCTTCTACCCAGATAGCAATTTTAGTTTGCAGCAAGCTTGCCACAAATTTGTCATGACAAGAGTGCAAGTTTGCCACAAATTTGTCATGACAAGAGTGCAAGTTTGCCACAAATTTGTCATGAAAAGAGTGCAAGCTTGCAGCAAGTTAACGAAAGCTCCGAAGTCACCATGAAACGAACTTGCAGCAAGCTTGCCGTGCAAACTTATTGAAAATTATAGCAAAAACAGAGTACGAAACACAACTCGTGACCTCCCGGTTCCGAAGCGGAGACGCTAACCATTGAGCCAGTTGAACTCTGAAAGGAGAAGATAGATTTCGCTAATACATCGTTCGATTCGATTCGTATACGGTTTATTTTTAACTATTGTCTGGATTTCATTAATTTTTTGAGTTGAGAATATGATTTGAAGTCAAAGAGAGAGCGATTTTCGCTAATAACTACGTTTTGCTAGTAGAATAAATTATGAAATTAGAGTTCAAAAGTAATTACTTTAAAATGGGACAAAATGTCTAGTTATTATTTTTCAACAAACACTGACTGTTTTTTAGATTTAATTTTGTTTATAAACGTTAAAATTTCAACATTAAGAAAAAGGCGATATAGTTTTCTTTAAAGTGAGAGTGATATATTTAGTAAAAAGATGGAAAATGTTTCAAAAAATTTTTTTATAAAAAAGTTATTTTTTTCACAAATTATCATTGATTTATTGAATTAATAAAAAAGAATTACGGTCTAGGAGATGTTATTAAAAATCGGATGTTTTTTAAAACAGAGACAAAGATAATTATCTCTTTTGCAGGAAGTTTGTTTTGCAAAATTGCAGCAAGTTTGATTTGCAAAGGAGGTGGCGCTATTTGTCACATCGAACTTGCTACAAGTTCGATTCAAGTTTGACGCGTCAAATTTTGCCATGACAAGTCAAAATCAAACTTGCTGCAAACTTACGTGCTATCTGAGTAAGGCTTATTTGGCGGTAAAATTTTTAACCAAATGATTTACATAATCGCTGAAACTTAAATTTTTAAACAAAGATTTCGCTAATTACAATCGTTCCATTTGAAATCTAGCCGTTTTAAATAAAAAGAATTAAACATACTCAAAGAATACTGAAATGCTAATAAGAACTTTTCTATATATCCGAATTCGCGGAGCCAAAAAAACTGTTTCAAAAGTGTTGTTCTACAGAATCTACAGTTCTGTCGTTATTCAGGAAAAGGTGGTAAAAATTAAATATGAAGTGAACCTTTTTGTCTCACTTATTATGTTTGAATGCATTCTTTGTTATGCCTGAATGCTGAATGACAGAAATGCACTTAAATAAACTTTAAAAAAAAAGAAATTAGGGAGCGCCGAGAAGATATCTCCCTAAGGCTGGCGCCCCGGAGCATCTATACCTCTTTGCTCACTC
Source organism: Araneus ventricosus (assembly GCA_013235015.1). Taxonomy (NCBI): domain Eukaryota; kingdom Metazoa; phylum Arthropoda; class Arachnida; order Araneae; family Araneidae; genus Araneus; species Araneus ventricosus. Next base: position 16,880 of record BGPR01029599.1, on the reverse strand, counting down.
CTTGCTATGCTACTATTTCACTAATAGTGCAGAACCCATCTATTTCACAAATACAAAGTTCAATATTTGAGTTTTTTTTACGTCAAATTTAATACGAGGACTTCTTCTTCAACTAGTTTTGCTTGAGTGTGCAAGGGCCGCGGTGGCCTAGTGGTAAGGTCTCGGCTTTGGGGCCGGAGGGCTCCAGGTCCGAGACCCGATTCCACTGAAGATCCGCCGTGTATGGGGCCTGTTGCACACTAAATCATACGTAGTGGTGAAACGTCCTCCCGCTGGTGAGGCGTGGAAGTTTGAAGAGGGGGATGCCAGCTCAGGTGTCGTCCTCGTCATCTGACCGAGGTTCAAAATTACGAGGTCCGTCCCAAAATAGCCCTCGTGTTGCTTCAAAACGGGACGTTAATATAACTAAACTAAACTAAACTTGAGTGTGCAATTGAAATTTTACTCCTTTTCATATTTTCTAATAAAAAAACCCGTCAGCTAAATTCCTGGTTAATTCAAGAGTATTTTCAGAGTAATGCAGTTTTTGTGAAGAATATATTTCATTATGTTTGAGCTTAAGGTCTACAAATGGCGAATTTAGCATTTGCGAGTTTCCCACTTATACGTTTCTTTTAAAAAATACCTTTTTACCTCAAATTTTAAATAACTAATATTTCTTTATTTTAAAATGAATACAATAACGCACATGTTTCCTGTTAGAATTTCCTGATACTCCTTAGTGCATGTTACCCAATGCCAGAATTTCAAAATGTTTATATGTAATAGTTTTGAAAAAACATTTGTAACAGAAAATGTCTTCTCTACAAAAATGATTGGAAAGAAACACTTTTAAAACTGAATATTAATGCAAAAATAGTTCTATGGGAAAATTGTTTCTTGCATCATTGAAAAGGTATGGAAGGAAAACTCCATGATATTTGATTAAAAAATATTGAAAATCAATTGAATTTGCTTGGTCGATGTCTTGATTTAAAGTTGGAACATTCTAAAAAAATTTAAAAACCAAAGAAAGGGAATATTTTCAAAGGTTTACGTGGCGATTTTTGTATGTTTGGCTATTAAAGCTATTCATTTAGAGACGGTAACAGATTTGACAATTGAAGCTTTTATTGCAGCATTAATAGAGGCTCTGCGCTCGCAGAGTACGCATTGCAACATTAATGTCAGATAACGCATCTAATTTCAAAGGTGCAGCTACAGAATTAAATCGCTTGAAGAAATTAATTTGTGAGACTAACGAGATCTTAGCAAACTATTTATCCTCAGAAGCAATCCAGTGGAAATTTATCCCTCCTTGCTGTCCTAATTTCGGGGAACTGTGGGAGGCAGGGGTAAAATCATTTAAACATCATCTCTACAGAGCTCTAGCTAATAGTAAAATAACTACAGAAGAATTTGAAACAATAGTTATTCAAATTGAAGGTATTCTTAATCCCCGTCCATTGTGAGATAATATTAATGAATATGAAGTTTTAACTCCTGGACACTTCAAAATTGAACGCCCGATATTTTATATATTTCAGATTATAGGTTATCTCGGTGGCAATATATTACCAAGTGTGTCCAAACCATTTGGAAGAGTTGTAAAACTGACTATCTTAATCATTTACAACGAGGAAATAAGTGGGAGTTTAAAAAAGGATAATGTAAGGGTAGGATGTTTAGTGTTATTTAAGGAAAATGATTTGCCTCCCTGCAAGTGGGCAATGGCAAGAATTTTAGAACTAATCTATGGAAATGATGTTAAGGTTAGAGTGGTTAAATTCAAAACTGCCACGGGAGTTTTTACACGTCCTATTTCAAAAATATGTATCTAACCAATAAAAGATAATTATGAAAACTAAATTGTTATGTAATATAGCCGTACATAGATATTGTATTTACATATTAGTATAGAATTCGTATATTTTTGTAGGGTATTGTGTTCATTTTGTAAATAATTCATTTGAATATTTTTCATTTATTTGAGTTTAACAAATTGTATATTTAAGTATATTTCAACGCCGGGCGGAATGTTAAGCCATGGCTAGCAAGCGCACTCTGTAGCGCCATCTGTAAAAAAATTAAATAATGTAATCAGTCTAATGCTGTGTCCCGACATAAGCGGATGCACGAGACGACGCAGAATAAAAATGCTTAGAGTTGCAAAAAATTTCTTTTCATCAAAACCTATTTACAATCCTAATTCACGACGAAATCAAGAATATTGCTACAATATCTTAACGATATTGTGCAGTATTCAGAATATCGAACAACATCGTGCAGTTGCAGCGATTCGGAGAGAGGGGGCGGATGCCCCCCCACTTTTTGCGGAAAAAATTTAATTTATATTACATTTTAGCTGCTTAAAACTAGGACAAAAAGTCAATAAGAAAGCTAGCTAATTTTGCAACTCATTTTTTTAAATTTTGTTGTCTACCCCCTATACTGCCGGGTTCTTTTAGGTGTCTCTAAATTTTTTGCCCCCCCCCCCCGACATCGTACAATATCTTTGTGTTAACAAGGATTGTTATGATGGGTGACAGATCAAGGACGACCAGGGGTAGTGCCAGTGGGGGGCAGCGCCCCTATCGAGGATGCTGTGAGCCCTCGTCGGGGCAAACTTTTGTACCCCTTTCTTGCAATGGGCTATTCAACTAGCAGATAAATAAAGATCTGTCGAAAATTTGAGAGGGTCTTCCTTACACCCCTCCGTCGCGCTTGCCGTTCCCCTCCCTTCAGGCGGACTCTAATGCCACTCCTGAGGACGACGCCTAAACTAGCACATCAATCACCAAATTCCAAGTAAAAACTGGCTATAATTAACACAAATGAGGTTTCATTTCAAGAAAAATTTAGAACATACCATTTATTCATAAAAGGCGATCTCTGGTGGATAGGTATAAATAGACCACGGAAATTAAACCTGACTCTCCAGTTTCGAAGACGAAACTGACGACTGCTTGCATTTTTCATCCAAAAGCAATTAATGCATTCGTTTATAGAATAAATATTTGTCATTGCAAATTAAATGTAATAGAATGCAGGTAACTACAGTCTCTTTTTCAATGTAGAAGGTAGTATTTGAATACTGAAAAACTTGAAAACCAGCGGGAGTGGTCTCCCCTAAACTTTATCGTATACTCCTAACACATGTAGAGAAAAAAATAAGCCAAAAGGCAGTAAAACGAACAAGAACCCCTAACGCAGTGGAGAAAAAAAATAAACGAAACGTCATACCACGATTTCCGAAGGTCGTCTAACGCGGAAGTGGAATTAGAAGCCGGCGTGATTACCAATAGTGCTTGGTGTAGATAAAGAAAACGAAATTTGCAATTTGAACGCCTTTTTTTTACCCGATTGAGACAAGAATTGGACACAAATCTACAATTACGGTAAGAAAGTCACATACCAAACTTCATTTAGCAAAGTAATGTTTTTAAAGAAGTTATTGCGTTCAAAAGTATGCGATTACACAGACAGACAATCAACCCTTTGACGGATTTGGCCTAAACTTTTATACAGACCTACATTCCTGATGATAAAACTGTGTACCAAATTTTATCCATTTAGCTAATCAAGTTTTTGATTTATCGTGTTCACATGAACGCGGGCAGACAGACTTCCCATGGACGGGTTTCGTCCAAAATTTGAAAGAAACCCACAAATTATGTGTCAAGATCACACACCAAATTTCATCCCTCCAGCTCTAATAGGTTTCGAGTAATCGTGTTCACAGACAGACAGACATAATTCTAAAATTGTGTTTTTCGGACTCGGGAAGGTTTAAAACGTGGAGATTCATCAAAATCTAGAGTTAGAATTTTTTGACGATTACAATACTTTCTCTTTGTACACTTCGTATACGAGAAAGTAAAAACGAAATTTTCTTATTAATTTCAGTGGCGGTTTTTCGCACAGGTGCTTGCCTCGTGCCTCGAGACCCCGATCAGTGACTGACTGGCCAGGTTGTCAACTTGCCCGATGGCAAGTGGGGGCCCCCTTACACATAAGTCAATATGGGCCCCCAGGATGTGTATGTATAAGAGAGAGAAGGGAAAAAACTCTTTTTCTAACAAATTTCCTGCGCCTTTTCTAAGCAAAATATCAAGTAGTTTTCTGTTAAAGCGCACAACCGTTTCTCTACAAGTCCGGGACGCAATAACCACAAGATTTTTATTCTTCTTAGAGGCTCCCGGCAGGAAGGAGGGGATAACCTCTCTTTGTAGGAAGGATTTGATCCTTTGAGGTGGCTAAACAACGCGCTTTATATTGTTGATTGCGCATTTTACTGTCGTAGAACTGACGGACAAGCGAACTTGCCTATCTTTTAAAAGTAAAAGAAAAAAATTTCCGCAGGTGCCCACTCTCACCTTCCATAGTATGTTTGCACGAAATTTAGTAACTTTAGGTTCAATAGACAGTTCTGTCGACGATCAAAAGACAAACAAACATCTACACATACATTCGCTTTTATTATTTGTAGGCATTTGTGCACAATAGCATTGATTGGAAGCAAAACAATGGATTTAATTAATATTGTAATGTATTTAATATATTTTAGTTCCAGATGTGTAAAAATGAATGTTTGTCTTTTACACAAATCTGCATTTTTTTTACTCGATCTTGATAATATTTGGCACATGTACTCTTCAAAACAAGAGGAAAATCACTGTCAAATTTCCAAATTTAATTTGAATTTCAGTTAATTAAAAAATTCAGAAAGACTTTGATATTTTTTCGCGATATCTTCCAAAAATATGATTTCACAAGAATAATTTTTCCACCATTTTAAAAATAATCTTTTTAATGATATCAATTTAAAGACAAATTACTTAAAAATTACTCCAATTTCAAAAATCCAAAGAATTTTTTTTCGTATCTCTTACAATGGATGTCTTACTAACGTAGGGCATTTTTCTGTCACAGATTGTTGCTAAAACCGTATACGAAAAATTTAACTTATGGAATTTAAAATCAAATAATTTTAATCATATGTTTACTTTAAACGTGAAAGTGATATTAACACTGTGGAGAAGTTTATTCATTTAGATTAAATTATGTCATATACAACACTCATGGGTTCAGTTGGTTATAACACTGAATTTTTGGTGAGCATCTTTAAAAATAATATATTATTACCAATTTATTGCTTTAGTTTGGAATTATTTAATTCTGATTTGTACAGCGAGTTATTAAAATTTAATTTTGGGGTAGGGTGGACCTTGAAGCAAGGTGTCAAAACGAAACTGTCTTCACTGACAGTTTGTTTCGAGTCGTAAAGATTAAAAAGTACTAAAATGAAATATAAATTTGTAGAATGCAGACACGAAAAAAATAATTTCTGAATTCTAAGTCTTATCAGTCTCACCTTGGTCAAAGTAAATACTCGAAAGCTAAGGAATTGTAGGCAGTTTTGCTAAGATCGCCACCGAATGTGATCAAATATTAGAAATTCCAATCTGTTATTTTCTTAACAAAGGACTTGAGGTGGTTTGAAATTTCTATATAATGCGGACCAATATGTTTTTTTTTTTTTACTCTTTTACTCAAAAATTTCGTTTTCCTGTTACAGTTTGCATCCTAATAGACCTGCATGGATTGAAGATATTAAATTAAATTTAAAAGAACTTTTTTTTAAGGAGTTTGAAATCCATTTTTGAGTGTGCAATAATATAATGTTATTAGTGAAATTTGGAAGCTAAAGATCATGACCATATTAAGAAATTCATTGCCTGAGGAGAACTTGGAAATCTGTATTTTACTCTCTATTCAAAAGGAACTTTTAGAATATTTGGATGCAGAGTAATTATTGATAGATTTGCACTTCATCTAGTGAACTCAGAAGTTTACTGACTTGCTCTTAATGAAGAGGACCACATGTAATACACTTCTGTACTTTTGAGTTGATAATCTTTGAGAGTAAGAATTTTTTTTTAAATTGAAATTGTTAAATAATTTGCAATTTATTTTCTCAGTTAGGTTTAAAAAATTCTCAAAATTACAATATAGTTCCAAAATTACAGTATTCTATACAATCATCAAAATTATTTAATATTCAATCATAAAACTCTATTTATATTTGGTATTCCTTACTTTCAATAATAGTGTATACTGTAATTAGAAATAAATATAGCAGATTTTTAGATGAGGAATAGATTTTATTAAATTATTATTATAATTAATTATTACTTAATATTAAATAACAATAATATAAGAATTAATTTATTATATTATTAATTTCATCATTATATTAGTAAGAAATTAAATTTAAAAATGTAATTTAAGATTGTATTGCAGATGTGATAGCGCCCCTATTGACTCATGGCAATCACAATTTTTACACCAAGTCCGCCACTGACCCCGATTCGGGGGAAGGGGTAAAATATATTCAACGTACATCGAGGTGCTAAGCCGACGGCGTGTTTAGGACAGTTGGTAGCGCCCTCAACAAAATTTTAATCCTGTGGCTTCGTATTGTCAAAATCCACCATTGATTAATTTTATAACTTATATCAACTTAACTAATTTGATTAATATAAATGAAGGATATAAAATCTTCCATACTCAATAATTTTCTGAGTCTTTGTATGCGAAAAACTACAAGTTTAGTTAACATCCCGTTTTAAAGCTACACAAGGACTATTTTGGGATAATTATAATTTTGAACCTTTGTCAGATGGTTTCGATGGCAAATTAAACGTGCACCAGTCCCATATCCATGGCGGAGTTTCAGAGGAATAGGGCTTGAACTTGCGATCCTCAAATCCCGAAGCCTAGACCTTACCACTAGGCCACCGAGATAAACTTTAGGTTTAGTTTAATTATATTAACGTTCCGTTTTGAAGCAACACGAGGGCTATTTTGGGTCGGACCTCGTAATTTTGAACCACGGTCAGATGACGAGGATGACAGCCGAGCTGGCACCCCCCTCCAAACTTCCGCACCACAACAACGAGAGGACATTTAACACCTCCGCATGATTTAACGTGCAACAGGCCCCACACATGGCGGATCTTGCGAGAAACTTTAGGAGAGACAAAGAAATGATAGAATATAATTTTTAGTTACATAAAAAGTATTTGGAAAGTTAGATATAAAACCATCAGTAAGTGGTTTAATCTTTTTTTTCACATGCGTTACAAATGCAGTATCAGCAAAATTTTCAACGTTGCTTACGGGCGGGCATATCTAATGTACAAATAAACGATTAGGATTTCTGTCTCTGAGAAACTAATCTATCTCTACTCCTGGATAATCGGTATACTTCCCTGCTCTATTCATTCACTTTTTGTATGATGGTCAGATTGCTGAAGTGAGAAAACAATAACACTAACTTCATGGGTATGCTAGGGAACTCCCACACCTCATCTACATTGTGATTCAAAAGTCTTTAACCTTTAAAGGTTGGTCAGGTATACAAAAGCAAGTCGTTTTGACAAAAGAATATGGGGTCGTAAACACAAAGGGGGTGGGGTGTCGCTACAAGGGACTTTTGCCAGGGAAATAAATAAAAGAAAGGGATACATTAGATAAAGTGTGCAACACAGATTAATATAATACAAATTTAGAATAGCAAAACAACACAACTGCATGAATAAAAACATATGAAGTGTTTATAGCTTTGGACGGCCAATCCTTTTAACACTTGTAGGTACTCCGAAGTTTTGTTGTTGATACCGCCTTCATGATATGTACGATTTGAAATGTTTTTCCTGCAAATGTATTGTACTATTGTGAATTTGTTTTCCACTGAATCTGTTAAATGCTTCATCTGGTGTATTCTTTTACTAAATTCATTGGCAAACAGTCCCCTGTAGTGGTCCCCCTTTGCTTTTGCGACCCCATGTTCTATTGTAAAAATGGCTTGTTTCTGTATGCCTAACCTACCCTTAAAGTTTATCTAAACACTTCATCTGTATTAGTAGTGTAGATAGAGAGAGGCAGTCCTTCAAAAGGAGTGGCAAAATCCGACATGCAGGAAAACAATTTTATAACCAAGAAGAGAAGCGGCACTAGCCACTCAACCACTGTGTAGATATAAAAAAAAAATGCAATTAATTCGTATTTTTCACCTTTTGTCTGAAAATCGCAGATATGTGAAGGAAAGACTGATGATGGACTTGTGATTTCACAATCTATATGCAGAGATTCTAGGGCTTCAAACGACAAATTTCTGATAAAACATCCCCCCCCCCCGATTTAAGTGCCATATGTACTTGTAAAGGAAGGGCGGCATGTTGCAACTTCACACCAGGCGGCAGAAGTTCTAGCTACGCCACTGACCTATATATAAAATAACAGTGAAATTCATGGAGTCTGTACCTTTAAGGTATCCAAACTACTGAATAGATTTTCTTCCCATTTTACTCATATAGCATATAATATGAAGTTCAAAGAAGGTTTTAGTAAGGTTTCATGACAATTAATTAAACAGTTTTTTATTAAATAAATATTATGTTCTCGTATATGGAAAAATTACTCAAATGTTGCCAATCCTATTGAATGAGAATATTATAGATATTTTATATCATTTTGTTAATTACTTCAGAGTTTCCACTCCCAAAGTTAAATTAAATTTGAATCATTCTTTAAAAACTATTAATAACTTATGGTAAAAAAATGAGCTTTTGGTGGTTTTTAAAAATCATTTGGTACAGTTCTGTCGTTTTTCCAAGAAGTTACGCAATATTTAAAAATTATTAGATGCAAATGATATTTTCATTTCATTAAAAATAAAGTTGCAGACAATAAGAGTATTTTGTGTAGTTTAATTTTATAAAAAATATATTTTTACATAAAAATTATTATGTACGTAATTAAGATGTATTTATTTTAGTGCTATTATTAAATAAATGTTTACTTTCTCGCATATGACTTTCAACAGCATTTGATTTGATGTGTTAACTGTAGCCTTTGCTATGTTATCATTTGGTGCAAACTGATATTCTTATTTATGTTTCCACATGAGAAAAGATTATTTTATACTTTGTGTTGTTATTCCCAGTAAATGAAAATATTACAGATATTTTAAATTATTATATTCATTAACCTTCGAGTTACCACTTGCAATATTTAATCAAATTATTAATAACTTACGGAACGAAAAATTAGCTTTCAGCAGTTTTTAAAAATTGTTTGGTACAGATTAATTATCTGAAAAGTTAAGAGATTTAAAATTCGTTTCATGCAATACATATTCTCGTTTTAATTAAAATTTAAGTTGTTCTGTTTATATAAAGTGATAAAAAATAAAAGTAATGAAAAATAAAAGCATGGAGCAACATTTTTCCTTTTTAGGGTTTCCAAACTTTCAACAGTGCATTTGATTATTTCAAATTAGCAAGTATTTACTAAAGTAGTTTCTCTTTTAATTTTTTTCAATAAAATATCTGTACAATTAACTATATCAGCATTATAACATTGCTTTTATGAAATATAGGCTTATGCAAGTATGAAGTTTACAACAAGTTCAAAAATGCAAATAATCCGATATTTCAGATGGTGTTAATTCCAAGAATCAGAACTTTTGACGCATAAATTGTGTTTAGAAAACAAATACTTCCATAGATTACTTTTTATTGTCTATTAATAAACAAGATTCTAAGAACATAAATTTTACATTATTTATTTACATGGGCTTATGCATGAAAATAATAAATATTACAAAAATAGTATAGATTAAGTTAAATTCAAAGGACTGCAAGATATCTGGATCACGATGAAAAAATTCCATTCGCAAAAACACACAGCAATATTTTTCTATAAATTGAAGAAAATTGATGAAATGACTGACAATTCTCAAAATAATTTTATGTTACAGAAAAGTTCCTAAAAAACCTCTCAATTTCAGAATGATTTATAAATCAGTATATTAATAATTCATTAAGTTCAAAATATAAAGATAAAGGTTTAATTTTACTAAAAACTGAAAATTAATGCACATTATCAGCCAACATTAAAGAAAACTAATACAATATAATGCCTCCATTTTTTCATCATAGAAAATTTTTTTAAAAGATTAAAATGTGCTTTGAAATACTTAAGAAGATTTTGAGAAATGCAGCCTGAGTGATATATTTTGTTCTGTTAGAAATCTTTTAACTTGCTTTTGCAGTTCAGAACATTCAAATAACAAAAACATTTTGGAAACTTAGCACAAAGAGTAGAGTTATTGAACTTAAATTTGGCATGTTGAAATAATGAACTGCCATTATACAAATCACATTAAGTACATAATATGTCACTTGTGGAAACTATACCTACGCTTGATGAAATAATATTTTTAGTAACTCAGGATTTCAGCGACATAATTTTTTAAAAGTTACAGAAAATAAAAGAAGAGTTTTAAGATTTTAGGCTAAAAACAAATAAATAATCCTCAGCAGAATGTTCTTTGGCCAGGGTTACGAAATTTGCTAATGTCTGTATTCAACCAATTTTGGGAATCTTTATAAATAAGAGTATTTTTTTTTATGAGTATGTATGTTAGTTTTTTGTTCCTTATGCACACCCAAACTGTTTGATTTACAGGAACCAAATTTGGCACAGTGATGGATTAGCACAAGAGGGAGCTAATGCCGTAATTTTTTAAAAAAATTTGAATTGGATTTTATTTATTTAAGTGGTAAATTCAGATGTTTTTGGCCTATTTTCTTTTTTCTCCATTATTATTCAAATGCATGGAAGAAGAAAAGTTATGTTTCCAGAGTTTAATTTATCAGTTCTAGCATTTTTTCCCATCTTTATATATTTTTTTCTTTGAGCTGTGGTTTGGTTGGTAAAGGAAGTTGGCTTTTGCATTTTTTCCTCAATTTTATTTTTTTTCTCTTAATATATTATTCTTTTTTAGCTCTTTTAAAGGAAGTTTGCTGTATTTTTTATTTGTTTTTTTGCAAGACAAAATATTATGGTACCATGTTTCAATTTATAAACATCGGAAAAAATCGTTTTCTGATATTTTTTTCCTCTCTTCTTTTTCGTCTTTTGATGTTTTATATTGCAACGTATAATGTTATTAAGATTTGACAGGCATGAGATTCTTCTGCGGATCCATGGTTTTCCGCTTTTTTGCTTCTAGTTTTGATCATTGTCTTGTTTACACATTTTATTAAATAATTTACCATTTTTCTATTTCACAGGTTTTTCCTTTTTTTTGCAATCTCATGCCTGCTTTTACTTTTCTAAAGATTTTTTTAAGTTTAAATTTTTAATCAATAATACCGGGAAAAATCTCTACAGTATAATTGTTCATTTTAAAGTTGTATTAATTATTATATGGTATATTGTTTAAAAATTTAGAACAATTTTCTTTCTTCAAACTTCTTGCATTTTCATTCAAACCATACTGTTATAAGGTAATAAAAAAGGTAGAATTGAAAGATTCAATTTAACAAGAAAGGATTCAAAGGAGATTTACATTTGTTGGGGAAGATTAGTGGCAATATTTGTAGAATGAAAAAATAAATAAAATGGAGGTGGGCATATGAAAAAAAGGAGATCCTCAGCAACAACAGGTTATCTGTTATAAGGAAATGAAAATGCTAGATTTAAAAGTTTTAATTCAACAATATAGGATTCAAAGGAGATTTACAATTATTGGGGAAGTTAGTACCAATATCTGTAGGGGAAAGAAAAAAAAAACAGAGGCAGGCATGTGAAAAAAATATGAATCCTGAGCAATGTTGGGTTATCAGATAGCTTATTAATATACAAAGTACCCTAGAATCATGATAAGAAAACACAACAGGAATTTTCTTTTGAAAAGTTAAAAGGTCATCAAAGAAATAAAATTCTACAATATGTATCCTCCATATTCCTCAGGAATATCAAAGATTTACAGATGAATATTGTTGTGGATTCATTATTAAGTTTGGCTTTAATAAACAAAGTTTATAACTCACACACAAAATAAATTTTATTACTTTCCAAAGAAAACACTAATTAAACAAAATTATGTAAAACATAAATTTCAAAAAATGAAAAAAAAAAAATCATCAAATAAAATAGCCAATAAGATTATACACAGAATTTAGAATCTAAATCATATAGAAAAATTAGCATGAAAAAGAAATAAACTAATGCGTCTTTTGCAATAATTTTTAAACTAATACAATGCTTTACACTTTTAAGTACAGTACAATCCTATTATTTCGAATTAAAATGAAAGAATATCTGACAAGGCATAAAAAGTGGCAGTTTTCAGGGATTCCTCATAGATTATATGCATTTTATTATAATTCTTTACTATATATCAGAACTTCCTCAACTGTGGATTGAGATCTTACATTGGAACATAAAGCAATATTCTGGAACTCCGAAAGAAAAATAATATCAGTTTCGGCGAAAATCTTCAACATTAAAAAGTTATAAAAAGTCGGCAATTGCACCATTTTAATTCAATATTTTAAATAACAGTATTAAATAAAATTTACTTTTAATTCATATTCTATTTTTCTATATGTGGGTACATTTGGAATCAATGGAAAATATAAGTTTTTGCAACAAGCAGAACCATGAAAACGTTTTGAAGAAGAAAGGTGTCTACTGTAAATGGTTTAAGTAGTACTGATACAGATTGAATTTGAATAATAAAATATACAATATATATTTTATTATTTGAAATAATAAAATGTATATATTACTATCTGAAGACGAATCTTCTGCCCAATATGCCTCTTATTATTTATTAAGGCACCATCCGAAAAATCAGTTGGTGATATTGTAGCCATAAATTTTATTACAGACACCTCTTCAAGTGAGTTCATGGTTTTTCATTTCAAAAGGTAAATTAGTTGCTAATAATCTAAATTGAAATAACTCATATGAACTACATATTTGAATATTCGAAATTAAATTTACAATAACAGGCAACTTAATGCTAAAAGCATGTTGAAATCAGTAATAAAAACAAGATATTTTAAAAAGTGTTGGACTTTTAAAAAGCTCACAATTTCAGTATTTTAAGATATCCTTAATTTGTACTGCTGGTAAGTTTTTCAATTCAATTATTTTATAATGAATTATTATGGAGTGATTTCAAGAAACAGATTAATGAAAGATTTTAGACATGAGAAAAATTTTCGAATTTAATTACATATGTTTCAATTTTAGAGCAGAATTCAAAGTGCTCTGCCACAGCAGGTATCATCGTGCCTTTCTGGATTCTTTAGATACCATGAGAAAATTTTACGAGTATTGAAAAGTAAAATAGAATATTGGTTTCCCTAAATAAATGCAACATGAAAATAAAGGAATATCAAACACCTTGAAAACAAAAATGCATTTGAATAAAAAATAAAATCAAATTTAAAATTAAAACAATGGTAACTAAGCATCTCATGACAGATAATGCAATGACGAGTATTCATTAGAGTTAACAATACACAACAGGTAAGTTGACATGGAATATTAATTATCACAATTCATGAACAGACTTAAAATTCGAAGGTCTTTTTCAGAGTATATATTATAATTTTAGGAAGATTTCCGTGTTTGATAATTAGTACTGAAATATATATATTCAAAGTCAGTTGATCTTACAAAATATGTAAAAAACTACATATCATGTTTATTATTTATAAAATATCTCGTCAGCAAGATAAAATAAAATTCATTGTTCTTATCCAAGACTAATGGAGTTGTACCCAGGTAGAAATTAATATAACTATTTTCAACTAATTGTAGAGAACTCCTTCATAATTCTTTGCATTTCTAAGGATTTAAAGTTCAAAGAAGTCCTATATTCAGTGATAATGCTGCGGACCTGAAAACAGAAATTATTTATTAATGTAGCTTTCTTTTCACAAAAAATTTATATGAAAAGCGTGAACATTTAAGCAGTGAAAATGTTTTAAAAACAATGAACAGGCATAATAACAAAATCTCTGATTTGCTTCTAAATATGCTGTGTAACATAGAAAAGCATCAGCCTTATCACAAAAAAATTGCTAGTAACCACAGAGAGATAAATTAATAAACCTTTTTATTTTTTACCAAAAGACAGACACAGGAAGACATGAAAAATGACATTTTCTATACATCAAAAATTTTTCAGCGCACCTCGCATCCAGATATATCAATGTATAAGAACTGAAGTTATAAATGCATTTCAAATCAAACAGTCAGTATAAATAGTGAATACATCTTTATTGGACCACAAAGAGAGACAATGAAGTAAAAACTGATATATAAAAACTTGAAACTGATATATTAAAAAGGTTATAATTTAATAGGTATTTTTTAACAAAGTACTTACCAATGGAGTGAAGAATGCAGATTCTATGGGTTTTTCAGTATATTTTTCGTATTGATCAAGATTATCATACAACTTTAAAGTAAGAGTATCATAATTGCTCCGTACCACATCCAGAACCTAAAATATCAAAACAAAAGAAATTCAATTAACATTTTATTGTAATTCTTATATATATAAAAATATTTTATTTTTTATATTTTGGCATCAAATATGTGTAATTTCATTAGTCTGTTTATAAGTCAGATGCCAACAAAAATGTTATGGCAGAGGCTATAAACATAGTTAAATTAATATTCTGAGGGGAAAAATTATACATCACTTCAGTGGTTTATGTGACAATTCAAGTAATGCGGATATTATATGCATATCATTAATAAACACTGGCTGAGTGAGTAGTGTTTCAAGCATAAGATGAAACTACAACAAAATAATTTAAAAATATGTATCAAAGCATTACAAAATCTATCAGCATTTGCCAGTAACAAAATTAAAAATATTTCTCCCACCATCCAGTATTCTTTTTTCTATATACACAAATAGAACAGGTCTAAAATTAAAATACAATCAACAAGGATTCTTTTTTGTTTTATTTTCTATAGTTTTTCAGGAACTCAATTGAGGTAAATTTCAATTTCACCCTTCATCCTTGTTTTGAACTGTTTCAAAGATGACTGATATGAAGATGTGCATAAACATTCATGTACCATCTCTCTCTGGACAAAACTATATATCTGGTACATAGAAGTTCATTTACACCCACTACAAGTTAAGTTTAGTTATATTAACGTCCTGTTTTGAGGCAACACAAGGGCTACTTTGGGATGGACGTCATAATTTTGAACCACGGTCAGATGATGCACCAGTCAGCACCCTCCCTCTAGTTACCAGGCCTTACACCCAATTGGTAAGTCAGGGTGGAGTGGGTGTTGGATACCACACCAGCTACACCCATATCAAATTTTACATTTAAGCAATAATTGGAAAATAACAAAAATTGCCACTGTTACAATCAAAATACTGAAATTATAGAATAGAAGCCTCGCAGGTTATGAAGGAATATATTCCATGGAAGAAATTCATTTCTATGAAGAAGAGATGGGGAAGTTCTTAAAACCACACTCGCAGCTCTGAATGAAGAAATCTACGAAAATTTAAAGATATATTTCTAAATACACTTTTAATCAAACACATATTGCAACAGGTGGATCATGGGCAGGGGTGTAGTGGAGCTGGAATGCCGTTCTGGCCCTGCTTTTTTTTCCACGAGAAATACATAAGGAAAATGTGAAAACCTCCTTAAAACAGTGCGTTTTTTGTCACCCAGGTTAGAGCATGCTGGTGCAGCTTATTTTGCACCTACACCAATGATTATCGGAACCACATTGGTAACAATAAAAAGAACCAAGAATTGGTGTAATAAAAAAAAATAGATATCTAGAAAGACAAAGAGATTCTCATCACCCTAAAGTAAGAACTTTTCATATACTTCTCTAATTTCTCCATAAGCTAACATTACATAAAAATTGATCTTAACCCTTTCGCTACCAGGGTCTCCTGGGAAAATGTCCACCATAGTCCAAGATGTTTTTCGTGATTATATGACATCAATTAGAATAGATTTTACGTCTGTCACATATATGTGATATCGGGTTCTGGTAAGAAACGGGCGTGTCACATATGTGACGGTTGGTAACAAAGGAGTTAATTCAGTCGGAAAGCACATGCAAATGATAACACAATGAATTATGCAAATTAGGTCATGGTAACTGTAGCCAAAAAAGTGTAATAAGACAACTTCGTGCATCCTTGAAAAGGATGCTCAACTCATTTTCAATTGACATCTGCCACTCATTTACATAAAGCATTTTTTTTAGAAATTAGGCATAAGATATGACTGTTAACTTTCATTAAACAAAAATTCGTACATTCAAATTAGATGTTCAATTTTTTGCATCTGATTTCTTTTCAATCTAACAAACATAAAAAAAGTTGTATCAAAGTGACAACATGATTTCACATCTCTCCCTCTGTCAAAAAAAAATCTAAACAATTCATTAACAAAACAGAAAAAATATCAAATAGCACGGATTAAGAAGAAGTGTTTCCTTCAAGTAAATATCAAAGCCAAATAATAAAATAAACAAATTTTATTTTTATCATTTCTCAGATTAAGTGAAGGCTAGAAGGGAAAAAGAAAGATATAAGAGTACAAGCTTATGGTCATCCTGTGATTAGGGACAGGCTGTGAAGTTCACAGCTGCCACTCGAACCTATAAATGCCACTTTTTTCTCATTTATGCATCGTTTTCCTATGTGCACTGACTTTGAAAATAGTTTTCAACTGTCTAGTGCACATGTGTTTAATTTTCACTTGCAGTGGTGCTTCATGGAACAACAACAGGTTTTTACATCTTAAATGCAGTTGCAGGATATTATCCGAATTTATATTAAATAATAAATTTCTTGGTATGAAAAAAAATTGATAAATATTACAAAATAATATAAATATTTTAAAATAACTGCATGAGCCCTCCATACTTATGCTGCAACTCTTTAGCCTCCATTGGTTGAGCCGTTTTTGATGAAATTACTGAAGAAATTATATTTGAAAAAAGTTCTTCAGTGCATTCTAAAAATTTTC